>JAYXIM010041188.1:0-57704 GCA_037575425.1 Anastrepha fraterculus | reverse complement strand
TTCCGAACTTTGGTGTATTAAGAGCTTTATTTGTATGTAGTGATTTTATGAAAAATATTTTTGTTTTAAGTTTTAACCCGTCATATCTTTCTGTTATGAGGATTTTTTCTATTTCCCGCAAGAAAGAGAAATACCCATCCCCCCGTTTCTCCATTTCTTTCCATAGAACTGCTGAATGCACAGGCACACAATTTTCTATGCCGTTTTACCATAAAAAAGTGCAAAAGGGTGGAAACTTTGATCACTTTAAAATTTTCGGGCATTTCTATTAAAAGCAAATCACTTTTCGGCATCACCGAACTAAAATGTTGTCCCACAATATTATAACATTAATATAGAAGATTATTAGTTTGCTTATAACTTCTTTACCTACTCGTGTCTATTTCCTGCTTAACTCCAGATAGCAGATACTGCCAACTAATTAAAGGTACACGAGTTTCGTTGAAAATGCATTTATTATTTATTGAACATGCGCAAGTTAATGTGACTCGAGTATGGAGCGAGTATAACGCAATACAGGGTGAACGATATGAAGTGTTACCAACTTCAAATTGCTTGTATCTGTAAAACAGCTCATGACATCAACGTCAAAATTGTTCTAATGACAGTTCAATATATTGTTTATAAGCCATCAAAAGCATTTGCGTCTCAGTTTTGTTGAATTTTTGTTTTTCTGTGATGGAATTCAAACGTAATAGTGTGATTGCGTTATATTTGGCTGGAAAATCACATCCACCTCAAAGTGAATAAAATGTTTGTGTATCGCACTATAAAACGTTACAACGATACTGGTAGCATTGCAAAACGCTATGGAGGTGGACCTAAAAAACTGAAACAACGTCAGAAATGGTTCGGAAGGCTCGATTTGAACGAAATCCACGTCGAAGTGGAAGAAAAATGGCCAAAGAACTGAAAATATCGCAAGACAGCATTCGACGCTTATTGAAAAATGAGCTCAAGGTCAAGGCTTACAAGTTCCAAAAAGCACACGATCTTTCACACCAGCAAAAAAAAATTCGGTGCGAAAGAGCAAAGGAGTTGTTCATATACACTCAAATCGATCGTGTTTACTTGACCGAACGCTCATACGAGAAATTGAGCCTACGTATGGCCACTCGAAGCAATTTCCGATCGCAAGTAATGGTTTGGGCAGCAGTGGCCGTTGATGGACGCTCTTCAATCGTTTTTATCGAGCCTGGTGTCAAAATGAATGCGATTTATTATCGGGAAAATGTTTTAGAAGCTGCTTTAGAGCCGTGGACCCGCAAACATTTTGGTCGTAGACCATGGGCGTTCCAACAGGACTCGGCACCGCCTCATAAAGCTTGTGTGAACCAAGAATAGTTAAAAAATCATGTTCCATACTTCATTTCGTCCACACAATGGCTTTCGAATTCGCCAGACGCAAATCCGATGGACTATTCCATCTCGTCCATTTTGGAGAGCAAGGTGAGGACTAAAAAATATTCCAGTATGGATGCGCTGAAAAATGCGATTATACGAGAATCGGCCACAGATCACATTCGTGCAGCATGCAACTCATTTTTTGACCGTTTGAAGGCTATAGTCAAGGCAAAAGGTGGTCATATCGAGCTAAAGTGAATATATGTTAAAAGTGTAATCATTTTTGAACAATTTTGTCTTTGAAATCAATAAAAACTAATTTCACACAAAAAAGTTATGTGTTTTGAATAGGAATATCGTTCACCCTGTACATGTACAGTCTGTCTAATGGAAGCGTGGCCGTCAATATTCAAACTTAGAGTTCCGTTATAAAAAAATACAAAGTAGACGTATCCTTTTCGCAATACGCAGTGTGCAATTTGTTAGTTTTGTGAAAACTTTAGAAAGCATACCTTGTTTTTACAAAATTAGTTCCGCGTATGAAATGAACCACATGAAGCGTATGATTTGAAGCAGTGTTCCCATGTGCACACCCTAAAGGTCCAAAAATGCAGCAATGTATGCGAGCACCTGCATAAGTTTTTCTTCATTTAGGTTATTCACCGAGGTTCAAACCTACGTTCTCTCTCAATTCCGAATGGTAGTCACGCACCAACCCATTATACATATGTATAATTTTACAGTCTTTAAACTAAAGCTTTATGAAAACCATCGATTAAACAAATCAGCATTTATACATATGCTTGAAGTGCTAAAAGAGAGTGACTCAAGTGTCGAGAGGTCGACGTCAATGAATGAGATTCATAAACTAGCTTTGTGCTAAGATTGTTTGCTATCACAAGCAAATTTCTTAAAAAAGACATTTATATTAAATGTCATACTAACATTTCTATTTCATTAACTAATTTATCGTATTTTTATAAATTGTTAAAATAAAAATGGTTATTTCTTCTGAATTTTATTTTGAAACTTTTATCCGATAACCAACGCTATGGCGAGGCAAATTCTTTGACAAATATACGAAATAGCATAGCAACGAATAAAATCAGTGATATTACCACGATTCGATTTTTCGAACTCAGTGATACTTTTTTCGTAAAACCTACAACATCGTACTACGATGGATATTTATTATCTGTTAATGTGCATCGATAAAAACACACAGAAAGGTCGAAGTGTTTTCTTCAATATAAAGAAAAATTAATAAAAATTCAAGTGTTCAGGGGAAATAATTGCAAAAAAATATAATTTTTTTAAGCTACATTTTTTTGCTAATATATATTTGTGTCAGCTGGTGTAGAAATTTCATAGTTTGGCAGTACCTTTTCAAGTTCACATGGATTTAGGATAGCAAATTTTTCGTAGTATTCGTAAGTTTTCTACCACGCACTTAGTGATAAGACTGATTATAACTAGAATAAATTAAGTTAACAAAAATTAACGGATATTTAATCTATGACTTTTTTTTAAGTAATGGAAGATCTAAATTGTGGAAGAACAAAACTTGCTCTCCTGTCAACAAGTGAAAATTTAATCACGCAGAAAAGCACTAGCCGTGAACTAGGAGTGAGTGAGGCGTGAAAGTGTGCGTTCGAGTGCCAAAGCAATTCCATCTTTGTATGTTTGTTTGTACGAGTGCATATTTGAAATTGAGTATTTTTTGTCAGGACAAATTTTTTTAAGTGATTTATTGCAGTGAAATGGATGCGAAAAATGTCAGAATATGAACTGAAAAAAGGCAAACACACACAAAGTAAAACAAAACGAAACAAAGAAAAACAATAAAATTAAAATGAAAATGTCTCGCTTTGTACACGGATACTAAGTAAAATAGGGAAGAAGAGGAAAATAAAAAATAAAAATAAATAAACAATGCATGTTTGCGATGAAATTGCAAAAGTGAAGTAAAAGCAAAAGAAAAGAACCAAAATATGTCAATATAAATGACTTAAAAAGCAATAAGATGCCATAAGATATGTAAGCAGCGTCATTTATCACCAGCACAATACGAAAAAGGATGTGGCCGATACAAAAGATAATTCACTTGTAGAATGCTCCCCCAGGAGAAGTAAGAGGAATTTAATACGATTTTAAGTGACTTTGAATACGGGTGTCGATGTATGCTTTGCATGGAAATTACTTATTATGCAGATTATTTATATAACTTTTTTTTTAATTTTGTTTCAAGTGCTGACTTGATAGAATCGCAATCACAATTCACACAAACAAAATAATTAAGCAACTGCAATTGAAGCGAAGTTGGTTATCACGAATTGGAATTGGCTTCATGTCAGTAGTTCTGCAAATCAGCGGCAAAAGCGGGTCAATGCACTGGGCTTGAGAAAAATGCCATTTATAGTATTACGAATGCTTGCGAGATTGAGTGGTGAGTTAGGGTTTTAATGATAATTAAGAGCGTTGAAGAATGTCTGACACTAATGGCTCGCAAGGGAAACCGAGAATGCGAATTTAAGTGCAAAAAAACATAATTTAATTTAACGTATCTATATATCCCCGCATTTAATAACATGTGCCCACTTATGATGTGCCCACCATCAAAGAGATTACGAAGGCACTGGCACAAACTAAAAGTGGCTTGCTAAGCGCTTTTTGTCTTTGGATTATTAATGGTATTCACGAACATAAAAATAACATTGGGAATCGCAAATGTTATATATTAAATACATGTACAAAACACATGGGCTGAAAAGTCCCGGGCCTATTCAGTTAGTACTAACCTTAAAAACCGAGCTATTTAAATGTCATGATATACCATTCATTAGTTCGTGAGCTGTTGTGCTATGAGTGACGCTACTTTTGCTATTTTCAAAAAAAATGGATTAAAAAGAATTTTGTGTTTTAATATTACACTGCTTCTTGATGGGGAAAAATACCGTTCAACCGACGCATTGGCTGCTTATGGGGACTCCGCTCCATCAGAAACAACAATAAAACAATGGTTTGCTGACTTCAAATGTGGTCATTGAGACAACGATGATACATAACGCAGTAGACGTCCAAATGAGGCGGTAACAGCAGAAAACTTCAAAAAATCCACAAAATCGTTTTGAATTATAAAAAAAAGAAGTTGCGTGAGTTAGCTGACATCGTAAAGATATCAAAATATGAATTTATATTGCATGAGCATTTGACTATGAGAAAAACTGTTCAAAGTGGATACCGTGTTTGCTCACTGTGTTGTATCATCAAAACAAAGGCCCGTGTCACAAGTCAATCAAAACAATCGAATTGCTCCCACATCTACCGTATTTTCCAGATTTGGCTCCAAGCGACTACTGGCTATTCGCAGAACTAACAAAAATGCTCTACCTTGTTGTTGTTGTCTTTTTTATCTAGCAGCAGTTCCCAGAAATAGGCTGTTTAGTTGGTGTTAGGCCAAAGTGATACCGGCGATGGGTGGGTGGGTTTGAGGAGGCGTGGGAAGAACTGATTAGTGATCTACATTGAGTATATCTGGCTCAATTCTGGATAGGTTTAACCTGTTGCAATATGTACATATGTGTAATTCAATTTCTGACCACCCAATTATATTTTCATGAAAAGTGTTAATTTTTTTGTTGCGCTCAAGTAAGTTTGATACATATTTATTTTTATTATTTTGTGCACGCAATTCTGGTTTTCTCTCTACTGCGCAGATTTTGTTTTAGTTTTATTTTGTTGCTTGTTCGAGTTTTGCACAGCGTGAAGGCCTTTTCGTTTTCATTATTATGTTGGTCAAGTTTATGTGGAGAGTACTTTTCATACATTCATATGCATGTATGTATGTGTGTATGTATGGATATGTAGAGGTGAACGTCTACATGCACTTACATACTCGTATAATCATAATTGTTTCATGCGAATAATTCAATTGTCCGACGAATATGGAACGAGTTATCTGTTATAGCTTTCGAAGTTGTGTAGTGTTTGTCTTTCTTTGGAATGTACGAATAAATCATGATTTTATGAAATAAGTAATTTGAATTACACATACACTGTTTAATTTTTAAACTGACACGAAAGCAATACGAATGTATAGGCAATGCTTTTATACTCCTCGTATGGTTCCTGCTCATAACAGGGTAGAATTTTGATGGATTTGTACGCTTTCAAAAGGTTGTGCTTTGGTTTTGTTAGTAGAGGTTATGGGCGATTCCATGTCAAGTGAGCCAAGTATTTTCGACATTATCATCAATTCAATTAAAAATTGTTTTTTTTTAGCATCGAGTCGCAAGAAAAAATTACGAAGAAAATTTAATAACTTTGATATTTATTCAATGTTGAAAAGTTAAATATCTTCGGTTTTTTTCACAGTGTATTTTTTTTTTGTTTTAAGATAAAATATACATTAAAAAAAAAATTTTTTGGAAAAAAATTATAGTTTTTGTTAAAAAATGTTAGGAAATTTTGTTTTGTCAAAAATGATTTTTCTTTACCTTCTTTATCTTCTTCCGAAACTATATATCGTCCCCTTAGTACAACAATAGCCTATGTGCTCATAGGCTATTATTTTTTTTTTTAGTTTTTGGATTCTACATCGTCGAGTTTATATGTGGTCAAACTTTTGTCAAATTCTAGTTCCACAAAGTGGGTCAAAACGTAAGTCAAAAATAATAAATATTTACAGACATAACGAGATTTGAGTGAGAGCTACTTTCGACAAAAAGTTTGAAATTCATTTTCTCAAAACATCAAAAAATGTATAGGCTATTTTAATACTAAGGGGACGATATTTAACGATGAAACGCAAGCGTCATGAATCGATTGAAGCCACTCCATTCGCTATGACTATCATTAAAAGCGGCATGCTTGGTATGGTCATAAATAACTCGTTTGATAACTGAGGAAACTATGAAAAATTGCGCATCCAAGAATCAGGTGAATATATTGGCCACAAAAAGTATTATCGCAAATTATGTATATACTTTTTGTTTCTACAGAGTTTTCCCTTCTTTCATATTTTTTTATGTTGAGGTTTCTGGTGTAAAAATAATTCGTTGCAAATGGTTTCAAGCTACAAAGGTGGTGATTTCGATGTGGATGACAAGGAGTATTTTAGGCGGTTGAAAAAATATTAAGCCATAGTGACATTATAGGATGGAGACCTCCGATAGGCACAAGATTCTTTCCGACAAAATATGAAGTTTATAAAATAAAGCGAAGGTATTTGCTAAAGTCTTTTGCTAAATAATAACAGTAATGTTAGCTCAAATGCCGCTATGGAACTAAGTATTTGTTTGCCTGTTCTGTTTCTTTTTGTATACACAGGTGAAATGTGTTTATGATTATTTACTCTTAAAACTGAAGGTAGAAACAAATGACAATGAAATATAAAATATTAACTTTTAAATAGCAAGACATTAGTCACAAGCCCGAACAAATATTATTTCAATTAACAAAATATTTCAATAATCATCCAAACAGACTAATCCTGCTGAATCAATAATCTTTAACACTCTAGAGATGGTTGGTAAATTATTAACAAATGCAAATACAAACTGTTAATAGATTCACGAAAATGGCCGTTTCTGTAGAGTAATTCGCCTTTAAAATTTCATAAGAAAAAAATAGCATATACTCGAACCAACTTAGAAATTTCAACCGACGAAGTGCAAGTTTTTCACTTAACCAGTAATGAAAATCAATTGGAATTTATGAAGAAATGTAATGGAATGATAGCGAATTAGTCAGGAGTTTAAAAAATTGATTCCAACTGACTAAATGAAACGACACCATTTGAGGTGTTTGCAGAACACTGACATCAAATGAATATATCAAAGTCCACAAAGGATTCGCCCTATTGAGGTCAACATTTTTTTTTGGTGGTCAAATTAAGTTTGCATATTTTTGACCGAGTTCTTTACATGCGATGCGTTTTGGGTGGACTCCATTACGCCACTCAAAGTTTTATGAAACTGTTAATTGACCCTATATGAATATCGTTTATTACCTGTTGGTAGTCCGAGCGATTAGCATACGATTTTAGGCAAGTCAACTCGTCTTGGAACCCAAGAAGGCTGTTCCTGATGTGTCTACGAGGCGGTTAAGCCTCCAACAGGCTGGCTGGTGGAGTAGAGTAGTAATAACCCAGTAGAAACTATTTGTTATGCCTCTTATCTAGGAATATAATGGCATCGCTGCGGAGGTGGTTTACGAGCGACATCAAAAGACAGTCCCGGCTGTCAATCGCTGTGTATATTGCCGAGAACGTTTCATTACCTTTGTCTGAAGTGGTGTCGGATAGTGATTTCGGGAAAGACGATACCACCATTCAATACTCTTTATTTAATTTGTTCTCGCCTTAGGCTTAACCTCTAAGAGACAGTTTTTCAATGCTGTTTATTTATGCATTCCAGTTAAATAAAATTTTAAATGCCCAACTTTGCAGGCTGGAACTCAGTTTAAAAAATTCTCGATTGATAATTTAGCAATGAAAACCCAGAACTGAAAATTACTGGGTAAGATCAATCAATTACCCATGTAACACTCCACATCTTATAACATGCTTTTGATAGAAGCCTGAACGGCACTGTCTGATATGGGAGTATTTTGGTTCAAATCCCATAATACCAACCCAAGGGAGATTTTCTTTTTTGTGATAATTCTTAATAAGAAATGAGCTAAGGGGGGAAAATGGGGGTTTGTAGAAGTGTAGAACAAAACGAACAAATTTTGACATCTTTCTCACAGAAGTTCTGGAGGTGTCAAAAATCAAAAAAAGAGACAAGTAAGGTGCTAAAACCTTATATAAGCCAAGTTTTCTGATCAGATTTGCATAAATGCGGTTTATTTGGAAGGCAAATTTTTCAGTTTGATTTTTTTCATTATTTCTTTTTTTAAGGACTTACTATTTACTATTCAAAATTTCGTTCCATGTTCCCAACACTTTTTCAATAAAAATATAGAAAAATACTTTTTAAATAAAATACTCTACGATATGAAGTTTCAAAGGTTTCAAAAGCTATGCCCATTTACAAATAACCTAAAACGCAAAACAAAACAAAAATTAAAAAAAAGGTACCGCCGACTATTAACATGTATTTGTTTGCGCAAGATATACAAATTTCACGTATTCAGCTGTAGAGGGCTTTAGAAGATATATATTTTTCATTTTACTGTGAGCGCCAAATTCGTCAAATTTTCATCAAAATTTTAAATGTTTTAGGAAAATTTTTAGAAAAATTGCGGGTATACAGTTTTATAGATTATTGAGGTGCATTGTTTTAAGTGGTTCAAAAATCGTGTTGATTCTTTCTGCTGACGGCCCCCATCTTTCACGTATCATATCAGCCAGTGTCTTTACTATTGGAGAAAACACAGATATCGGACGATTTGACTGCTCGTAGTGGGTAGGTATCCAGATTTCAATAATGTCAGGGCCCTCATGGAAAAATAGCAACCAGCAACACAACTTGAACCGACAATAAACATCTAATACGAAGACTGCGTTATTGTTCGTTATAGCGTTATTGCGTTATAGAAAATCTGAAATGGTGACGTCAAACCATATTTACATTTGTGACGCCTAGATGTCAGTAGTAAATAGACGGCAAATATTTTTATTTCATCTTTGTTATTTGCCAAGTAGACAGATGTACAATTTAACACAATAGAACAACGCGTTAAAATTATTGAAACTTATTACGAAAATGTTCGATCTTTAAGTACAACTTGCCGAAAAAACCGTGATATTTTTGGTAGAAATAATTGCCCGAATAAGTCGACAATTCAACGGTTGATGAAAAAATTTCAAGAAACGTTTCTCTCGAAGATAGAAAATGGACTGGCAGACCAAAAACTGTACGTTCTGTTGCAAGTATTGCAGCTGTAGTGCAGAACAACCATCAACATCGATATCTCAACGTTCTTAACAATTATGAATTGATTGTTTGGCGTGTTTTACCTCCAGACGTGCTCATGGTAGATCTAATTTTTTACATGTTTTATTTTAAAACAACATCTAAGCGCGTCTTTTGAAATACGCTTTATATCAATTGAAATGAAGTGAAATGTAATTGCAAAAACCATAGGAAGAAAAATGTTTAGTTTTGTTTTTTCCCCATTATGTTTTTTTAATGTGCTGTGATTACTTTTCGTGCCACCGGCACGAAAATAACTTTTTAGTTGGTTTACGGAGTTTTTCTGCGCATCTATTCCGCGTTGGCAGATTGCACGACAGAAAAAACGACCAACACGCATTCTTAGTCAGATAAAATCGTTGAGGTGAAAAAATAAATTTAATATTTAATTTAATTTAATAATTAATTTTTATATGATATTTAAAGATTCTCATTAAATTTTTCTAATTAAGAATAGGAGTAAGCATTTTGTTAATTGAGTAAATATCCGGTTCGGCTAAAGAAAGGTGAAAAAACTAGAGTCTACAAAATATTTTGACACTTTCACTTGACACACTATGACATTTACCATCATGTATCACACATTTATAAATATACATGTGAGAGTAAAACACAATTTGAGCTGTATGTAAGTGTATGTGTGTCAACCGCGCGCCTCGAACACAAAGACCCAATAGCACAAAAGGCTTAAGCAGGCAATGGCCCTCTACTTGTTGCTGTTGCGCTTTACGAATATGAGTGCGCTCAAAGTATGATACACTGTAGGAAAAACTTAGAGTGTAAGAAATGTTCGAAAATAAAATTGTCAAAAATCAACGCGACTTTTGAGCCACTTAAAACGTATACTTTGTTATACTAAAATTCAAATTCTATAAAACCAGAATTGTGCTGAAAATTATTAAAAAAATATTTAAATTTAGATGAAAATCTGTTGAGATTTTTCCATTTTATGCAAAGCTTGAATCTTTGATTTGTATGATTTTCTTGTATAGTATAAACTGCATTGTTATTGTTAAACAATTGAAATATGTCGAGTGCATACATAGATTGAATATAATAAAATAGAACGATTTACTTTGGGTTTTTGGAACAATTAAAGTTTTTAACCAAATATTTGTGTGCACAGATAAACGAAAACCCCATTGTCAATGCGCACTCTCACTTTTTGTGGAAGGCAAAAAGTGTCACACACGAATGCTTTACATTCATGGCGCAGAGCAGAATAAATGCGACATTAGGAGAGAAAAAAATTAGCTTGTGAAAAGTGTTTTTAGCACAAAACTGTTGTTATTTCCGCAATTGCGTACGAATCTGCAAAAACGGCATATACATAAAGTATGTAATTTATGTAGCCACGCATGATTTGTGAGGAATAAAATTTTAGTACTTTTTTTCTATTACACAGGCAATGCCGATGAACTAGCGAGACTCGGCACCAAATTGACTTATAAGTACTCTGACAATGACATAGGCATGACCTTACAGACTTGTAATATACTTATTTTTGAGGAAATTGTAAGAGCAGCGAACGAAAGATGGCCTAATGAAACCACTTGCAGAATCGCCCGACAATCGGAGCCGAAGAAAGCATAATCTTAGCCCGCTGATTTCCGTCATAACGGAGCACTGCCTAATAGGCAGCACACCTAGAGGATGGGCGTGTAAACGCAGAAGCTGTATAGATGAGGAAGAGGGATTTTTTTAGCAACTTCAAACTTTTTTGTTCGATGATAAATCTTATGAAAATGGCGTTGCAAAAATTATATGTTCCATAGGAGTGGTAGTTATTGTCGATCAGACAAGATATGCCGACCTAAATACTAAAATATCAAATAAACTTCAAAAAGACATTCACAAATCAAAAGGATAATCAAAATTATAACCTGCCTGCTACATCTGACATAGCCAACAAACCAATCAAGAGAGTAAGTCCGGACGAAATTCGACGCAAAATCAAGGCCATTAACAACAAAAAATCTTCTGGATATGACAAAATCAATGGACAAATATTAAAAGAGCTACATGACGATGGGATAATATACTTAAGACTAAAATATTTCCCCCTTCCATGGAAAGTTTCAGAAATAATAGCATTGCCGAAACCAAACAAAGACGCCAGTAAACCATCATCATATAGACCTATAAGCGTCTTACTAATTATCTCAAAACTATTTGAAAACTTGATCCATGATCGTTTTGACCCCATCATATAAGCGAAGAACATAATTCCCTCCCACAGGTTGGATTCTGTATGTAAGTGTACTGAGTAACTATCAAATCATAAATGAAATTGACAAGAAAAACTACTGTGCCGCAACTTATCTCGACGTAGCAGAGGCTTTTGACAGCGTATGGCACCCAGAACTACTATATAAGTTAAAACAAATATTCCCTTACTGCGAAGTTACCCAAGGGACCAGTACTTCTATGTTAAACATCAGGACGAATGCTCGGAGGTATTAAAAATGGATGCCGGAATACCACAAGGCAGCGTACTGGGACCATTGTTGTATATAATTTACACATGTGACATTCCCTATCCAGATGACGACAGCATGATAAATGGCGCTTCATTGGCGCTACAAAATCTAACTGACACAATGTTGGTTTGCAAAATGGGGAATCCAAGTAAATACAGATAAAACGGTCCAAGTAATATATATCAACCGCAAACATGACCATCGTACGGTAACAATTAATAACATAGTCGTCACTCAAAACACAAAAGCTAAATACCTGGGCATGATCATTGATGCAAAACTGACATAGAAAGACCACATAATCCCAAAAAGGAACGAAGTGAAAAACAGATTCATACAACTGTATTGGCTACTCAAAAAGGGTTAACACTGGCAGTATACATCAAACTACTAATATATTAGACCATGAAAATACCCATCTGAAGCTACGGCATAGAACTATGGGGGACAGCATGCAAATCAAATAGAAAAATAATTCACCGACTTCAATTAAAAATCTTAAGGACTGTCGTAAATGCACCCTGGCAGGTAACGGATCGGGGAATGTGCTGTAGAAATACGGGGTCGGTGGGATATAAAATACCGCCCGCGGGCCAAAACAAGCACACACTTGCTTGGAGGTGCAAGTAGAAATCCTATCACCAAGCTAGGACAGGCAGCTAGAAACCTACCTAACTGAAACGCCTTTTGCTAACAATTTGTCAAATTTGACGCCCTAACCTCCAATAGGAGTTAAAGAAAAAAAAATAAAATAATTTTCGACAACGCAGAAAATATATTCTTCATCTAATAACTGTTATGAAACAGCTCTTTCATAAAACTTCAGAATTCGGGCAACGCTTTCAATTTGTATATACGAGACAACAGTTACTTTTGGTGCCAGCCTTTTGTAAATGACATTACCAAATATTTTTCTTCCTAAAATTTTTGCTCTTTGTCGATAATTTGAAAATGTTTTCAACTGCTAAGGACTCAGAAGATACTCGGGCGCTTCAGCTTGATTTGGACAACCTCCATAGATTTTTTAAACGTTTTTATACTACATATTACAAAACGTAACAGAGTTTAAGGACCTTGGGGTTTTATTCGATACCAAATTTCTTTCAATAGTCAGTTCTGGACTTCATTCGTCGGTTTTAACTGCATTTTCTCTTCCCCTTGTGCTCTTTTTCCGTTGTATTTGTGAGAATAAAGCTCGGGGAAGTACCGTCGGCTTCCACGCTAGCAATGGTTGAGTTGCAGGGAAATGGGAGGAAATTTGAGAAAACAATTATGGATTTAAGTTCGACAAAAGAGCAGATATACAATACCGCTGAGTCTGGCTTATTTTAGCAGCTCTTACCCGATAACACTCTTGAGCTTAAAAATCGTATGCGGTCAAAAGTAACCTCAGGTCCGGAGCATAACTATCGATGAGTCAATGCGAAATAATGGCCTGAAAAATTAAATATGCTTTTTAGCTAATGCATGGGATGCTCTTACTTCAACTTCAATTCAGTCATCATTTCAAAAACTTTGAAAAACGTTTGAGAGGGATTGTGATAATTTCTCTTTTGGAGCTACGATTACAGATAGCTGATGACGCATCCAATATTCAATTCATTGCAACTTTGGCTCGGGAAGTAGAATCATTCCAGTAAGTCTCCCAATCTGAAATCGAGTAGTGAATTTTTGAACATCATTCGGAACCGAGAGCTTTAAATGAAGAGTACTGTAATTAAGACAACGAAAAAGTCGGTGAAGGAACTAACGACGTGATGCTAAATACGAATAAAATTACATGGGAAGAGGCAATATCAGCATTCAATATAAGCCTGGATTGGGCAGAGCAAAACAATGCTTGCTTAAACGATGATATGACACTGCAGAGGCTATCAGTAAAAATATTATTTTAATTTGTATGGAAAAAAACCTCAGTACTTGCGACAACCTCGAAACCGGTTTTCATTACGCGCAAGAAGAAACTAGTTTCTACTGTAATAGGTTTTCCTGCAGGGTGTTAATGTTAATACATATGTAAGTTGTAGGATGCCATAATTGCCGGCTAGAAAACAATTATACCTTTATCTATTTAAAAGAAGTCGAAGGCATTTGCTTGCTGTAGGCACGTGTGCACAATCACCCAAATAAACCGGTAGTAGTGGAAGAACTCTCATTTATAGGTACTCGCACCTACCTCTACCTTGATTTTTTTGCATTCATTTTATTTTGCCGCATGGTGGACATTCATCGGATATTCAGGACGGCAAACAACATTCAAACTAAAAGTTGTATTTGTATGAAATTTGTTGCTCATATTCAGAATAATAATGATTTTTTCTCCTATTAACTTATAAAAGTAAGAATATACGATTTGACAATGTGACATAGAGGAAGCAAATACGTGTAAGTACTTGTTTTGAATTTTAATGCTTAGAAAATAAATTTAATTGTTGTAAATAGATTCAATTTAAAAAGTTTGGAGCTATGCGTGAGCAATACAGTTACTGAACAAATTCAATAAAATCGTTTATTTTCACACATTCGCACACAAATTTACTTGTCAGTACTTGTACGAATTGAAATGGGAACAGATATTAAGGTGGTCAGCAAATGACAGAAACGGTAATAGTAGTAATGAAAACAAAAAAGTGGCCAACTATGTAGCGCACTTGAAATTTTAATTAGAATAGTCAGTAGCGAGGTTAACATTTTTCACATACATAGAATACCGTCTATGTATATACATACACTACTATACATACTACCAGCAACGAACTAGCTACTCATGCACGTTGGAATTTTGCTAGTTTGAAGTGTGGCTGGCTCTGCCTGGTTGGCAGCAAAAGTCCAATGATAAAATTGTAGAGACAACGGCAGGCTGACTAAGCGATCACACGACTGTGACACGAGCGACTGATGAAGGTAGCCAACCAACAGACTGTCTGACTCGCCATCGCATCACGTTTTGTATGTTTGCTTGTTGGCAGCTTTTGACGAAGCATTGACACTAATACAAATGTACTATTTGCTCATCCAAATATGAAATACGTACACCGTTAGATGCACAAGTCCAGTTTGCGGGTAGTCACGTCAATCCAGTGCAGTTGAATGACCGATGCTAACCGGCTCTGTGCGTTGAGAGGCATCTTTGCTTTGAAAACAAATCAAATAAAAAACAAAAAAAACAATAAAATATGGCTTGAAGAAATTAAATAAATTAATAATAAAACAATAAAACAAACAATATTTGGAGTAATACCGGCTGCCCAGCTTCCGTTTGCTGCCCCTCAGCACAGCACCTCTGATTCATAAGATATCAGGCGGTGCATTTTAGCTCGCTCCCTATATATAGGGTGCTTCAACAAAAACTTTGTCTTTCAAAACAAAGTAAAACAAAGAATTTTGATGAAAATTATTAAAATTTTCTATTGTATTAGAAAGTGTAAGGTTTGGCAATTTTAAATGAATGGTTACAAATGTCGATTCTTCCATCCAAATTTTCAATCACTTTTTGGCAAAATGGCGAATATTTCATTAATCGCGTGATAATTTTTGAGTTTTAAGGCTGCACTCCATATAGCTTCTATTTTTAACATAGCACTACAGAAAATAATACATAGATGTTAAGTCGCATCATCGGGCGGCCAATTAACAGCTGAATTACGTGAAATAATAAATTCATTGTTTTGGTGGCTGTGTGGCATGTAGCACCGGGCTGATGAAACTATATATCAGTAATATCCATATGATATGATATAATAAACCAAAATGCAGCTATTAACATAGCTTAATAGCGTAATCCATTGCCCGTAACTGCATTTCGGAGTTTTCGAAAAAATTCCCCGAACGAATTTTACGAAATGTAACTTTTACGTAGTAGATTTTTATTATTTCAATCCAATTTTTTGAAATGTCCAAACTGTCATGCTTTTCTTCCCATGGAAAAGCAAACTTCTTGTTGAAAAATCCTGTACATGTGTGTGTATGCACGTTCGTGTAAGTAATCACTTTTAAAAGTCAACTCAGCACTTGTACCATTTTTTAAACTTTTTATGAATGATTATTTTTAAATTTTCCGCTTACTTGGAAACGCTTGCAAAAAGTTTCCCAAGTATGCCAATTTAAATGGTGAAATGTTAATGTTGGCATTTTGTGGTTTCAATTTCATTACTGCTTCGCAATCGTACTCTTCTTCTTGTTCTTGCTTTTGTCGTGTCTCAACTTTGACTTTTAATGTTGAGTGCATATTATTTTACTGTGAAGTTAGCGCTTCATTAATTTTATTTGCCGAAAAGAGAAGAAAAACCAGCTTAGCGGCGGATGGCACCTCTGTGGGTAAACTTCTCCTTTTTTGAATTCCGCATTTGAAAATAACTTTTACACGGTGTTGAACTTTTAGCATTAGAGAGGAGTGCTGCTAGTGCCGTTACATATGCTGCACAGCTTCATCTTATTATCTATTACTTTTTTATTGAGCAGTGTGTTAAAATATCGGAAATGCATGAAAATTTATTTGTCGGTAGTCGAAGGATTTAAATATTTTTTTTTAGAGCAGTGTAAGTACGGGTGCAGTCAGCTGATTTAGACAAGCAACGCTACTTGGACTTAACCCGGTCGGGTAAGACCAACTTAAGGTTTCTCATAGATTAACTCACGGATTATAATCGGCTACGTTCACATCTACATTTAATGAATCTGTCCACTCAGACAGAACCGACTATATTTGGAAGACGACGAGATGATCAATGATGCAAACGAATTACTCACGAATCACTTCTATCGTACTTCCACACACAGATATTGTGTGAGAGGCTAACAAAATTTCGCAACAAATCAATTTAGGTTTATACATCGGGGAGTAGTAATACGACAAAAGCATGATATTTTATCTATTGGGAAATTGAATTTTTATTCTTATCTTTTGGTCTTCGTTAGAGAATAGGAAGATGTCTTGCGAAATATAGTCGTAGATTTGCCATTGTCTGCTGAGGGGCGACCGATATTAGAAAAAGCCTTTTTTGCGGGTTTCGAACTCAGCGCTACCGAATAGCCACACAAAAAGCCATACGCCTACACGACACATTTTTTCGAGCAAATGTTACCCGAAGAAAAGTTAATTGTATGTCGCTGGCAATTATTTCGCTTCGACAGCATTCATAGCATGATATCAAGAGATACAGCGGTATTTTCTGCCTGCAAAGTATACATAAAAATAATTATCTGTATTTATCAGTCATGGTACCTCAAAAATATCACGATCTGCAAGGGGTTTTAAGAATTTGCTGTAATATGGTAAAATTAAAGAATTGAGTGATACACTTTTAAAACCAAAGAATTTTTAAATTTTAAAATAAAATTTAATTTCTAACAATAAAATTTTAGTATGTTATAGTGAATATAGGGTTTTTTTTAACTACTTTATTAAAAAAAAACGAAATTTTCATTAAAATAAGAAAATTCTATTTTTACTTTTACCTTAACTTAAAATTTCACTTTACTAGTTCTTTAGATATTTAATGTTTCGTTAAGGAGTACAGAGCTACAGCGATAGGGCTTAGCAGAATACCACTACACGGCACCAAACCAGCTATTATATAATATAGTACTCATTTTTCGTAGTTTTATGTGATCATCTAGGAAACTCGTAATTTAACGAATCACCTCAACATAAAATTGTATAGGTATGAAAGAGAACATCGCTTCTATGAACCTAAATAATTTGTGGCTAAAGGTTGATTATATGGTATGGGTGCGATTCTCGATTTCAGAGTGAGAAAATGACAACACCAACTTTCTTCCCACGTCGAAGTATTCATGACGAAGACCGACGATCGATCTTACTGATGCGTGAAACAGGGTAGATAATAGCACCAAGCTCTGGAAAAAATGCCCACTAAAGGCATTATATCTCTAACACTTAAGTTAGGGAATGCACACTAATGAGTATATGTCTGATTAATCAACCGGAGGATCAGTCGTGCCCAACATTGTCGAGGTGTGATTGATATAGACGAGCTTAACAACAGCAAAGTTCTGAGACTAATGAGCTGTGGCTTCTACCAAAAGTAAACGTTTGTGGGTAGCTAGTGAGCTGCATGGGATTCCTGTGATGGTTTTAGACAAATTAATGCAAGCTTTGTGACTGAAATTTTAGTCCGTGGTTTCCACTATACCAAAAAGTGTAGGTCTGTAAGTTAACATCTTATGTACAGCTCTATCGATAGTTTTAGATATACATAACAAACTTATTGGTGCTATATGAGTTTTTGAATAGCATACATACATACATATGAACAGTAGAATAGAAATCAAACTATGTCAGTCCATGGAACACGACGTAAGTTCTAGCGAGAAAAAAAGTAAATACCAGCGTACATTTTAAAGCACCGTCCAAAACGAATAGGCTTTTAGAAAATCAATTAAAAGAACACAAATTAATCATCAGACATTAAAATGGCCAATTTTAATTTTTCATGCCACAATCAAAACCACTGTATTCAGCGTCCGTGGAATATTTGATTTCACAATGGCAACCACAACGTAATCTTCTTCCCTAGCATATCATCACAACATCTGCGTCGTGGGTATTCGCAGCATCTGTGTCTTCGATGTACGAGTACATCTCCATGCAGCAACATTTCATGTACAACGGCACAAAAAAAGCAAAGAGAAGATACGACAACGAGGAAGCACTTCTATGTGAGTGTGAACAGCATTTACATTGATGGGGCATTTTGAGGTTTGACTTTTCCCATTGTATGAGTCCTACTTACAGTTACTTCGCTTCACACCTCCATTCCCTTCGTTTTGCTAATTTCTTCACAGCTTTGTGGTCCCAGCCAAAAACTCGCCAACGCATACTATTAAATTATTTACATATTTCTTTTGTATCTGTGTGTTTATGCTTTGGCGCTTCTTCGGCTTATCATTCATTTATTTTGTTATGGATTTTTCTTTCCTTTTATGCATTATTATATTTTTTTGCTTGCGAACATATATAAAAACAACAACAAATAAATCGACTTTACTATTGTTTGTAATCTTTGTTGTTATGGTTTTTATTACAACTACGGATTTCGTGTAGTCATTGTATACCCGTTGCTGTCATTCCTTATTCTTAATGGCATTAAAAATATAGTTTTTTCTTCTTATTTTCCACTAATCGGTTTGGTTTGCTTGAACTCTGTGCAGGAAGAGTGAGTTTCATTGCACAATTGCTTTTGATGAATGTCCGGCAGTGGTGCTGTGATGCAAAGATATGTGAGTTTACAATAGAGAGGTAAACTGAGTAGATGTTTGGGCTTCGAAATAATCACTGATAAGTATTAAGAAAAGGTAAGGTTCAGGAAAAATCAAATTTTATATACCCGGCTCGCTTTCTTAACTTCAAATAGAGAGTAATTTACTTGAAAAGAGGTAGTGCATCATTAATTTTCCAGAATTTTACAGTATTTCTTTGATACCATTACATACTAAATTTTAGCTCGTTTCCTTCATTAATTATTGGAACATCAGTGTTTTGGCTATTTGGGAAATCGCCGATTTCAAGAGGATGGGCATTAGCAGTTAATAGCTTCGACCATTTCAAATGACCTCTTACTTCATATTAACTTTCATTAAAGTATCTCAAATTTTGTTTGAATAACACGGTGCTACAGTGAATCAGAACTTTTGAAGTGACACGATGAGCAAAAAATGTTTAACACCCTCAAATTTTTAATTTATCGTTAAAAAACCGATTTTGGGTGTTTTCCGACACTTAAAAATTCGTAGCTCGTCTCCGATTTTCAATCTTGGAACAGTTTTGTAGAGATAAATGTTAGTCCTTCTGACGTATGTCTTCTATTTTTCACGCTAAGCAAAAATAACCACTGAATTTTCAACACAAAACTTAAATTGTAGTAAATTTTTCCAATTTTTGAGAGTTTAACGAGATGTTGTCGACAATATTGAAATGAAAGGTTTATTTATTAGTAAAAAGTCTTAAAGCTGTGTCTATTTGAAATTTATTCAATTGATTATCACTGGAAATCTAAATACATACAAATTTAAATTCACTTTTAAATTCGAAAAATTTTATTTCAGTTATTTTTAGTTATTTGACGAAAAAGGATTTTTTTGCCTTCTTGAGCTTTCTACCAAGTTGCTCTGTTTCTTGAAAGCATTCCTTAATTATGCCAATTTTTTCAAAAATTAGAGCCCAAATTATTATGGGAACTTTGTAAGTGCAAAATACATATTTGATTTGATATATGTATGTATGTATGTATATATGTATTTATTTTTAATATACATATATACTTTGCTCGATTGACTTATACATGAGTTTTATCTTCCGACCAGCCCTAATCTAAATGTAAACATAAAATTTGTCTTACTTCTATGTATATTTGTATGTAGATAATTTCACATAATTGTATATTTACATGTTTATAACCGTTGACGTACGTTTTGTGGTCATTTATGACATACGAAGATTTTCTGTTGACAATGACTCCAACGATGGCAATGACTCTTCTGTTCTGCTTACAGCTCATTGGTTCAGCTCAAGCAAGTAATGAGCTCTGATTATGCGCATCATATTGGTACGGTTATTTTGCAAATATATGCGCTTGCCACGTAAGGAAAAAAATCAACCCGAATATGTAAGTATATACTTATTTACATACATTTGATTGTTTAAAAGAAATATGTAGCGTGTGGAAGCCTCCGGTTTTCACCAACAAACCTTTTAATTTGTCTTATGTTAGGAAGCTTGCAGATTTACTTTACAGGGGATGCGTGTAACAGACAAGTAAAAATAAATATTTATAAAGTAAAATTGCTTTATTGTTTCCCAAATATTACGCCTGAAGAGCGACACACTTTTGCATGAGTTTGAACCATTTCCATGGTAATTTTTCCACTCCAATTGAGGTAGCTGTAAAACATGCGATTTCAACGCATTAACCACCCATTCAACGTAGTGAAATCGCTTTTAATTTCTGATCTGGGGGGATAAGAAGAAATCGTTAGTTGTCAAATCAGGGTATGTTGCTGTTTTTGACCAATATGAATGCTTCAAGTAGATGTGAACATCAAATATAGGTCTCATTGCCAGTAATGACAATTTCAAATATGACATATTCACGACCAGTGCGCCATATCTAAAATTTCATAAGAAGGAGGGTTAGATTAGGTTAGGTTGAAGTGGTTATCCACTATGGGATACATTCCAGATCATTCCAAAATTTTTAGAAATACAGATTTTCATAGTACTGAGATTGGTAATTAGAAAATTCATCAAAATAATTTTCTACCTAAATTGGTAAATCTACGTATGGATAGAGTAGGGCAATGCCACAGGAGGTGCGAAATTGTCTCTTCCTCATTTAGACAACTGCAGGCGTGTCTGCCATCCTGTAGGCGTGTCTGCCTATTAGGTAACAGAAATCAGAGTGGTAAGACTAAACTTATTTTGGCTTAGCAGAGATTTTTAACATTGAGAGTCGGCCACAATTATCGGGCGATTCTGCAGGTGGTTTCATTGCACCATCTTTCGTTTGCTACTCTTACAATTTCCTCAAAAATAAGTCCCTTACATGTCTGTAAGGGTATGCCTATGTCATTGTCAGTGTACGAGTACTTATCAGTCAACTTGGTGCCGAGTCTCGCTAGTTCATCGGTGCTACAGATGGCCTCCATGTCACTATAGTTAGGAACTCATGTTACCTTAAGGTGAAATGACTCAGTCATCTTGTTAAGAGATGTGCGGTATTTCATGGATATCTTGGAGGTAGTCGTCTGTTTTGTGAGCGCCTGTGTGTTTAGCGCCGCCTGGCTATAAGTATCTCCAGGTATCAAAGATTGAAATACTCTGCATAAGAAGGAAAATATTAATACATAATCAAACCAAAAACCTAACAAGTAAAGCCTTTTTATTGATTATAACTCATTTTCGACATGAGTGCCACTTTTCCATTCTCATTCCTTTCTTTAAATTTCTTTCGATTGTTTAAATTATCCTTAAGTATCTAGGACATAGAAAACCAAAGTTCTCCATCCACATAAGTGATTGGAACAAACATAAAAGTAGTCAGCCCGTTTGGAGAATATTCAATTCAATATTTCGATTAAATTTAAAATATGAAAAACCAATACTTTTTATAATAACCGATAAATGTTACCAAGATGAATTGAACTGGTTGCGGTAGCAAATTTACAATTCCCGGAAAATTACAAATATGACAAAATATAAGGTGGCTCAAAATTAATCCCCTATCGGAAAATTCATAATTTTTGGAAATGGCGTCGTACGCCAAGCATTAATGACGCTTATGAACGAGACAGCTGCAGTAGGTATACGAACGGACAGGCAATGGAGCGCGTAAAGGTCGAAATAAAGATTTCCATCACTCAAAATAATTTTTTTCTGTATTTTATTCACTAAAAAACTTATTAAAAAACAAAACTGATGATTAATTTTCTGCCACCTTGGACACATGCATACATACATTTATATGCGTATATTTATTTCTACGAAAAATTCCGTAGAGGTGTAAAATACATATGCACTTCCAATTACAAAAAAAAAAAAAAAAAAAAATTAAAAAAAAAAATATGAAAAAATATGCATTTATTAAATATGCAAAACCATTTGAATGCTATTTTAAAGACAACTTTATGATTCTTATGTGAATGTGAGTTTTAACTATTTTGTTTTTCGTAAATCTAAAGATAACTTGAATTTGCATGGATATTCATGCCCTAATCATAAGGCAACCAAATAAAATCCAATGTATTTTCATAAACTGTGACAAAAGTGTTTTTCATTAGCAAAGTGCTCTGAGGTAAGACAATTGTGGAGCTTGAAATGGTTGTGTGTGTCTGTGCCTGTGTCTATAAAAATTTTCAGAGTTTACACGGCATGTTGTGAAAGTGTCTTTAAACTTGTAGTTCCGGACTTGAAGCCATTTTACGGACATGAAACAAAATTTTTGATTTTTTGTGTGCTTGCATAACACAGTGCGACAATTTTCAGGTCATCGGGTCGGGCCCAAACCAAACCAATTGAAAATGAAAGTACTCATTTAGAATAGTAAAACCCCAAATGGGTTTTGGCCTACCGAGTCACAATTATTTTCTACAGTGTATTAAAGTTTCGGAATATTGATCAAATTCCATATTAAATAATATGGTAAATCCAGTAGAAATATTGATTTTTCTTAAATTTAGTCTTAGAAGACTTCTAACAAATGATACATTTTTTTGTAAAACATTTTAACTCGTTGAGTCCCACCGTTATGTGACTATTAAACCCATTTTTTTTTTTTAATTGTTGAAAAGCCTTCTTGAACTGAGTATTAAAGGGTTAATATGTCCTATAAAAAGATTCCTTGGAAAATTTCACTAGGCGTTGTCAAAGACATTGAGCACCTAACCCAACGTACTTGAAAAAAATATAAAAAAAAAATCCATATAAATATTGCATGCATTCATTTTAACTATACCAAGCTTCCATACATAGGGAAAGTAGGCATTAAAAAAAAGGACAACAAATTGTGCACTTGTGTTATGCATCCCATTAACCTAAAATATGTACATGCAACTGTCTCTTACAGAAATGCTAACTAGTGTGTATGTAAATACGTTTATGATCAACTGCCATTAAAAGGCTTTGGGAACAGAATTATAGATGTATGTACATATGTATACAGGTGCTTTTAAGAAAATTAATTTACTAAAAACTGTTGTTTTTTCCAAAACAAAAGCTGTTTTGTGGCAATAAATACACAATTGAATTAAATAAGAAAATTCCTGTATGAAAAAATTCAAATAACAAAGTAGGCTTTGTTCAATACTTACGTTAATAGAAATCTATGACATGTACATAATTGTATACAAATACATACATATATGGATTAGGGTGAGCCAATTCTGCATACAATTTTAAGACAAAAAGTCCAATACACTTAATATGAAGATTAGTATTGTTTTTATACATACAATCTGTGTCAGAAGAAAATAACCGGGTTTTTTCTAGTAACTTCAAGATATATTTCGTTCTGCTTTTTGCTGCATAATAGTCCCACTCAGAGGCTACGACGCCAGTGCTAACTCAGCTTAGTGTCGTTCGAAAATTTCTCGTAAACGCAACCAAACAAAAATGAGTGAGAAGTACGCGAAGCGTTTTGAGGCGGTATTTTTATGCATGCATTCGAAAGGGCCGAAATTATCACAGTTTGTTGTGATGTGATGACTTTACCGAGCGCGGCTTGAAGCGAGTGGCGACAAAAAAGCAGGATAAAGTGATCGTCCAACTTTTTAAGCAGGACCCTTCTTTGTGACTACACTAAGCACAATCAATTCTTGCTAAAAAGGGAATACATATGAGTATAAACACCATCGACCGACGACCGAAGGAGGCGAACATATCCTACCGTCCCACATCATCAAAACCACTGCTCTCAGAAAAACACATTGAGAAACAACAAAACAAATGGCGTCACAGTATTGGACTGGCCTTCCCAGTGCCCAGACGTTAACCCCATTGAAAATGTGTGAGGAACTATGAAAACGTATCTTGGCGGAAGCTTAGTCCATGACTTAAAGCAACTCGTGCGTCAAAATCGCAAAATCTAGTCCTGTTTGTCGGCGAGCTACGCAGAAAAGCTGGTTCAAAGCATGAAGAACTCGACAACGATGTAGACTACACGGCTTATTGAGAAATTGCGACTCGTAGTTTGTATATACTTTCATGTAAAAAAAGTTTTAAATATATATCTTTTATACTTCATGAATAATCGCGGTTCCTTTTTTCTGACACGGACTGTACTTGGCCTTGGGGATTTTTAGGACGAAAGATTTACTGTTGATAGATATCTATTATTATTGATAGATATACGAGCATTTAGATAGATTGCTAGATATTTGTATTTAAAGAACTCTTTAATGGCGCTACAAAGCAAGTTACATACATTTTTTTAATATTGTAATAGGAAAAGTGGCAGTATATACCAAAAACAGTTAAATTTTACAATACTTCAACAATTTATTTTCAAAATGTTTTTCTTTTACAATTTAACAACGTACTTTCAATTATTTTTGTTATACATATATCCTTTTGACGCGATAACGTCTTATAATTCGATTTAACAGGCTGCACGCACGAAAAAATGTGTCGTTACCTTGCTCATTAGTGTTACCTTGCTCATATGTCGTTACCTTGCTCATTGCCGTTACCTTGAATGAACTGCAAGCGAAAGCGCGGAACGAACGACAAAGCAAACGAACGGCAACGTTCGACATCTTGCTCTCTCCTACTTAAGTGAGCGTATATGTGTATGTATATGCGCATATGTACATATATAAATTCACTTATTTGTATTTGCATATGCCTTCTTATTGATTATTATTAATTTGATTTACTTGAAGAATTTAAAATAAAACCAAGTTTGTTAATAATACCTGTTGTTTTAATGTTATTATTATTTTTTGACGTGATAACGTCTTATAATTCTATGTAGCCAGCTGCACGCACCAAAAAATGCGTCGTTATCTTGCTCATGCGTCGTTACCTTGCTTGAACAGCATGTTATGTTATGTTATGATATGTTATGTTATGTTATGTTATGTTATGTTATGTTATGTTATGTTATGTTATGTAATGTTATGTAATGTTATGTTATGTTATGTTATGTTATGTTATGTTATGCTATGTTATGTTATGTTATGTTATGTTATGTTATGTTATGTTATGTTATGTTATGTTATGTTAAAGTATATTATGTTATGTTAATGTTAACTCATTCTCTAAATCCATACAAAATATCTATCAAACAAATAAAATTAAAATTTTCTTTTGAAAAATGCAAACATTCAATTAGTATTTTCTTATGACTTTATCACGTTAAACTATCGTCAGTAAACCGACTTTACAGACAACCTCTTTTATTTGTTATAAACAGGAGGTATGTTTTTCTCATTTCTTTCTTCATTGGCATAACTCCCACTCAATTTTTGAATTAATCAAAGACGGCTTCTTTTAAAATTTGGGGGGCTCGAAATTGACTTTAGAGCTGTGCTGTAATGGGCTTTTTTAGTAGAATTTTTAAAATACGAATCTGCTAGGAACGATTTCGAAAAAAAAAATTTCATACAAATTACCCCACCCTAATGTGTCTATAATTAAGTAATTTACGTATATTTACATATATTTTTTATACTAACTACTTTGTATAGAACTTATACTTTGCGTTTATAGAACATAAATATTTTTCCAATATTGTAATGTGCCAACAGGTTTGAGAACTTTCTGATTTAGTTTCATAAGTACGCAAGGTAAATAAGAGCAAACAACAAATGCAAACATACACATGTAAAGGGTGGGCCAAACAAGACCAACCAATGTTAAATACGAATAACTTTTTTATTTTGTTCTATAAATTCATGAAATTTATAATGAAGACATACAGTACACAACCACGCTTATTTTCTTGCCCCTCTTGATTGTTATTTCTTTTTCCTTGTTCACTCCTCTCGGAAGCATAGGGCCTCGACAACACTCAGTCTTGCGTTGGTTTGTTTAATCTGTGTTTTTGTTTTTTGTTGATTGTTATTAAGCAGTCGAAATCATATCCAATATTTTGATTCAAGTTTTTAGTTCTCTCATCCTTCATGATTAGGAGTTTGCTCCGCCGTTTTGAAGAACGGGCGGGGTCCAGAGACCGATCGTCTTGGTAGGGGTGCTAAATGAAATTATTGTTTTGAAGACAAGAGGAAGCTAAGGCATTTCCAGAACAACATTGCGGTGAATTTTGAAAATACATCTTAAGATGCACTCATATAAATTGAAAGTGTGCAAGCACTACAGTCGCAAAACCACCAACAGCAACACTGGTAGGCCTTGTTTGGTCCATCCCGGGCATACATTTAATTGTTAGAACTAAAATCCAATGTAATTCTTTGTATGGGATCTAATAGCATCTTAAAAATCCTTCACAGATGAATTTGGATGCACCTGAAAACTAACCGCATCAAATTGCGAACGAATTGGCAGATCGCAGTTGCGTACAACTTGTGATAGTTGAAGCCAAAGGCAGGCATAAAAACAATTCTTCAAATGTTAAATAAAAACAACAACAAACTAAAACAAAATAAATTTATTAAAAAATGAATATAATATTAACAGCTTTCGATGGAGATTCGGAGCTAATATATACTTCTGAATTGGAAATGATCAAAGTTTAAGAAAGTAGTTCGTCGCAGCTGAAGAAAGCAAACAATTTTTTGTTTTTAATTTTTTAAGAGCTTAAACAACAATAAAATTGTTAAATAAACAAAAAGAAACGTTAGCAACGGAGGTTTTCAACTGAAACTAACAAAAATAGATGACGTACTTTATGACAGAGAAATAACTTAGTAATAAATTTATGTAACGTACCCAAATGGATACGCCGCCGTAGCCGAATGGGTTGATGCGTGACTACCATTCGGAATTCACAGAGAGAACGTAGGAACGTAGGAATCTCGGTGAAACACCAAATTAAGAAAAACATTTTTCTAATAGCGGTCGCTCCTCGGCAGGCAATGGCAAACCTCCGAGTTCATTTCTGCCATGAAAAAGCTCCTCATAAAAATATCTGCCGTTCGGAGTCGGCTTGAAACTGTTGGTCCCTCCATTTGTGGAACAACATCAAAACGCACACCGCAAATAGGAGGAGGAGCTCGGCCAAACACCCAAAAAGGGTGTACGCGCCAATTATATATATGTATATAACGTACCCAAATATCAGCCGTTATTCAAAAAAAATTGGTACGATGAATTGAAGTGATAAGAAATTATTTCCTAAATATATTTTCGCACTACAACTTTCTTTCATACATCCTAAATTGAATTTATGCGCTTGATCTTATCACATTTTATCAACTTAGAAACAATGAAATAGCTATCAAAATACAAAGAAACACAAAAAGGAAGATGTATCCTTTTCACTTTATCCAATGCTTATTTGTTTAAAGCAAATGGACTATTCCCCTGCCAGAAAAGACGAGCAAACAGCATTAAAGCTGAATGTAAGGAAACGCAAAAAAGGGAAAATTAGAACAAGTAGAAAAAAAATGTCTGTTCCATTTTTTTTACTCTCGCGAGACCAACACACTACCAGGCTGTGACAGAGAGCTTCAGGGATGTTGCGCACAGTGGCCGCTGCATTGTGGATAAAAAAACTGCAAGCATCATAGGAGTGTACATATTTACGTAGTGTTTGTTGTTCCAACGAGCGCTTACACAATTCAAAGCATCTCAGCTGAGGTGTGAGAGTGGGAGGTAGGAGTATTAAGTGTAGTTTTATTGAGTTTTTGGATTGTTCCATAACGGCACGCAAAAAATTTACACTACAAAGAGAATCTACAACACATGAATGTATAGTTATGCATAAATTTCACACTCTTTTCAGTTCCCCTTTCGTAAAAGCCTTTTCGCAGATCGTTTGGACGGCGTAAGTCAGGCAGCAGAGGATTTGTGTAGAAATTTAGATGCAGAGCAGATGGTAGCAAGCTACTGACAGTTGTTTCGCACTTACAGCCAAGATTTTTGTTTGTAAAGGTACACACACGCAGACGTATGTTTACTATGTTTTCACTACTCAAATGCCACCATAGCCCAGTTAATTGTGCGTGACTTCCATTCGGGTTGTGCGGGTTCGAAGCCCACTATATGAATGATCAAATGAATTTTCATTTGCTATTATTGCGCTTATTTGTCCAAAAATAGCGCCGCTGAGAATTTCCTTCGCTTAGGTTAATCACCATAGATTCTTTTTGTCATACAAATAAATTTGTTTCAAAAATATTTAAAGGAAAACATAAAGAACAGGAAAGCGGGTTAAGATATTGGTAAAAATGAGTACAGCAGAGTTGTGTGGTTCGACGTTAAATAGGCCATAAATAGGAAACAAAAAATCTTCGCACAAAAACTATCTACTGTTCCGAGGCTCCACTACACCGCAAACTGGAGAAGCTGAGCCAAGCAAATATATGTATTTATAAATATATCCATCCATACATATATGCATACATATGTATATACTTATAAACACGTTCCCAACTGTATGCTACCTTTGCATAATTCTGTGCATTCATGGAAACTGAATTTGGTAGTAGAGCTTAGCGTAAACATAGTTGCTATATTTCCACAGATTTGCACCAACAATTAAGGCCAATGTGTGAACAGCTATCGTCGTTTGCGTGTTCAAAGAGCCATGCAACTACAGGCACATATTTATGTATGTACATACAGACACACCTACATATAAACACATATACCCGGCGCGTACACTGGAATAAATTGTCATTGATAAAGCGCGTTGCAGTTGGTTAAGGCCACTAACGGCAGCCAATTGCAAAATGCATGTGTGTTTATATACATCTAGACACATAATGATATGAACATACATACATATGCGAAATAAATACTCAATATTTTCTACCGCCAACAAACAGTGAAATATCATCTTTGGTGATACTAAATAAATGGTCGTCTTCTAAATAATTGTTGTCAAGGGACCTATAATAAGGCCGAATACCTTTCGAACGCCCTAAATGCAAGCAACATGCACACATATCAACCAGTTACTTCCGCCACCATTCCACCTCATTCTCGTTCACTTAAAATAATTAGAGAATTGTTGCTGACACTACCAACTATTACAAACTTATCTGTGCTGGCACATTTAGTTTGGCACATGTTATCGATAACATCTACATATTGCTTTTACACACGTATGTACATACATGTATAAGCTGTTAAATACAAGTGTAGATATGTATGCGAAAATTCGTTACTTTACTAAATGTCGGAAATGAGCAACAGGCTCGCATTCTAGTCAAACATTGTTTTGCTCTCTCAGCTAACTGGTTAAATTTTTTACATACAATTTAATTATTCCCACAGCAGCGTTGGTCATAAATTGAATTTGGCTTTATAAGCTATTTTTAGCTGCAAAGTGGTGCAACAAAATGGACGGAAATATAGTGGATCTCTGTAGAACTTACCAACTGAATGCTTTCTACATAATTTTAGTTGAGTTTGTGTTTGGAAATGCTGAATCAATTAAAACGAAAATGTTCTCTTTAGCGATGGCGGTAGAAAGTTATTGTTCAGCAATTAGCTGTGCATTATTCTAAGAAACAACCTTAAAAAACCTTTTTAAATGTAAAGCAATGACTGACATCAACGTTGTCCAGAAGATGGATTGTATGTGAAAGGCAAGAGGACTATTGGCTCTTCTTACGTTTTCTAAAGCTAAGTAATGTTAAGTACAAAACGGCACACAATTAATTACCCTATCGGAAGATTTATTAGTTTTGCAAATGGCGTCGCACGTCAATCATATTTGACACTTAACAGACAAGCAATGGAGTGCGTAAAGGTAAAAATAAAGACTTTCGTCACTCAAAACTAGATTCAAGCATCAAAGTACTTGAAACACTAATAGGTAAAAACAAATTTGCAGTATTATAGACGATGGATCATCAACCACACAAGCTTCTCTGCAATGCCAATTTTTTGCCGTAAACATACCAAATCCTTGCGTGTCGATGACGGCGAGCACTGTAGACACTGAAATACAAGATGTACGAGAACACAACCATTTTGTCACAGCCAGCCATTATTATTATTTGTTGCTGTTGCGCCGATCATTGTTGTAGTTTAATCGCTTTTGCCTTGACCTAGGACCACGTTAGGTTTTCATCGACTCATAAAAACTCGTAAAAAAAGCTACGTCGCCATGGTCCTTTAGGACGTTCTCTGATTGATATCCTTAAATGTTCCAGTCTAACGCAGTTCTGCTTATTTTGTTAGCTGGTTTGCAGATGGTGTATCAAATCCATCTCCATTTACGTTCCCGTATTTTAATAGTAATGGGTTTTTGTCTGTTTCTTGCGAGGAGTGGTTCGTTAGAAATCCAGTTGCCAGGATCTGAAACAACGGTTAACAAATTATTGTAAGCTTCGCGTGGTAGATGCTGATACAAGCCAAGTTTCACAACCATAGAGAACTGATTTTATATTCGAATTAAAAATCTTTACTTTTGTGGGTTTTGTCAGTTGCCACTTTGGCCTTTTTAATTCTTGCACTTATATCAGTCATCTTTCCGCCATGTGACTTCGATTTGTTTACCGTATACTGTAAAATTGTTTGTCTGCGAGGTGTTGATTTGCATGGATTTAGTTTTATCCAAATTTATAGGTAGGCCAACCATTAAAAATAACAGTGGCGATATAATGCAGCCTTACGTAATTCTTGCTGCTCGATTGGCCAGCGATAGTTCAGGAAATCAGAAAGTGTATGCCTCTCAAACTCCAATTCACAAACAGATGATTTTGATAAAAATGTATGAATATTAGAACCGCATCAAAGTCGTATTTTTATAATTTGAGCCTCTGCTAACAAGATTCAGTTCAGAATATTAAAAGCTTCTCACAACAACGCTTTTTCCTTAATCTTAAACCGAAAATGATATATCATTTCAAGTATTTACTGTACCCGTCCATATAGCTTTCTCAATGTCCGTGATTTAAACCTGTTTCTCTCGCTTCTAGCACAGACTGTTACGGATAAGACTCCGACGTAAAGTAAGAAAAATGCCAGTAGTATTCTGTTTTTTTTAACTTTCGAAAATAATAGCTGATATATGTATATGAGACACTTTGAAAATTTGTCAAAGCTACGCCATTTCAAAACGGCGTTTTTTTTTAAACAATAGCTCCATAATTTTCAGACGGATTTTAATAAAAATTTCAGTCAGTACAGTAGTTCAACATAGTACTATTATGAAAATAAATTTCTTAATTGTGTGTAAAATACATAAAAAAGAAATTCAGATTTAATAGTTAGATTTTATTTTTAATTTTAATGTGCATATTATTACACCTTCAAATCTCGCCTTTCAATTAAAAAAAAGAAACAAATAATGGAGACTTGAATGAGATACGGTCATTTTAGTGACGCTCCCCTACACCCAACCTGTAATGCGCTGCCTCGTGCATATTAGACAGTGACATCATACTCATACTCGGTATGATAAAAAATATAAGTACTGCTATGCATGTCAACTTCTGTGCCTTCCCACTACGGTACACTTTTTGACCTAACATAAAGTTTTAAAATCACATCACCGACAAAACTCATTCGCTCTTAAATATGTTTTACTCCAAAAACTTCCGGAATATCAAAGCAGGCACCATCACTTCGACCAACTTGTGTCAAAAATATGGCCGCTCCAGCTGATTACAACATAATATATTTTCATTGATGGAGCACGTATTTGCGGGGCAACACGTCGTTTCTTAAAATATGCAAAAAAATACGTTGGTGTCTACAGACGAACAATTTTTCTGGCGAGGTATTTACGAATTGCCTGAGCTAAGAAACGTATGCATGTGCATCAGGAAAGGGCTGCAAATGAAATATTTCTTTTATTTTTATTTTCTTTATATAATACTATTACAACAAAAATAAGTGGCACATAAATATGACTCAAACTCGGGCAGCTGACGCAAAAGACAACAGTTTGGGAGAAAAATAAGATTTATCTGTTATATATTATTTGCTTCGGAATTATCCACCATTTCCATTCTATTCAGGCATTTATATAATCAAAACTTGGAGCTTCCAACAATTACTAGCACGAGAAAATAATATTTGCATAACTAATGGAAAATGGGCACAAAATTGTCATAAAATATGCTTTCGTTTTGGATAAAGTTTTCATAGAACATGTCGTGACAAAGCATAAAAAGATTATCGGATAAGTTGAATACATACATACATATATACTAGGGCGGGTCGATTAAAAAATCACGGGTCTACGAGTGGTATACGGCATTTGCAGAGGGCCGAGAAGTCATGGAAGATTTGCGCCGATCTGGTCGCCCATCCACGTCTTCAACGGATGAAAACGTCGACAAAGTCAAGGAAATGGTGCGGGAAAACCATTATTAAAGTTTAAGGGAGGTAGCTCGTTGCCTCACGAATCAATTCGCAACATTTTACATCATCAATTGGGCATGAGATGCGTGGCTGCTCGACTCGTTCCAAGATATTTGAATTTCTTTCGAAAAATTCATCGGAAAAAGGTGGCTGAAGACATGCTTGAGCAAGTTAATTCGAACCCAGCGCATCATAACAGGTGATGAGACGTGGGTATATGAGTTTGGCATGCAAACCAGTCAACCAGGCGGCTGAATGGTGCTATCCACATCAGTCGAAACCCAAAAACCCACGTCAAAGTCGATTAAAAGTGAAAGTCATCCTACTCGTTTTCTTTGATTATCATGGTGTTGTGCACTCTGAATTTGTTCCAAATGGTTCTACGGTAAATAAAGAATATTATTTGGAAGTTATGCGACGTTTGAGAGAGAATGTGCGTAGGAAACGCCCAAATTTGAAGTCGACAAAATAAATAATTTTGATGATTAAACAATTAGTTTGCGTTTTATTGAACAATTTCCGGTACTTTTACAGAATATATGTGCCCGGATTTGAATAAGTTTTAAGAAAATATAGTGTTATTATACATATATTCATGTTATTATACATATATTCAGAAACATATTCAATTAAAAATTGAGTCTTTTCATGCACCCATAAGTGATTGGTGTAATAAGTGTGGCCAGTTGAAACCAACGATAAAAGCAAGTAGTAGTGAAGGAGAAAAAAAATATTTCTACAGTTTTATTGCCATCTCCGAACGGCAGATGGTTTTTTATGATGACCTTTTTCTAGGTAGAAATGATCTCAGAAATTTGTAATTTTCTTTTCTGTCATTTTGGTTGGTCTCATCATGTTGGTCTCCTTGCCGCGGGGATGAGGCTTAAGTGGTGTTTTGACCCCCATATCATGGGGACCAACCCAACACGAACTAAGAGAGAAACTCCATATGAGGATTGGCTAGCCATCCATCCGCTTTACGGTAAAATTGGTGGTCATCCAATCACCATATGAAGATGACCGTAGCGACGAAGATCCCCTGTTAATCCTAAACCCCCATCATCTCCTCTCCTCGCAGAGCACTAAGCAAGCTTCAAAAAACCAGCAGAAGCGCTTTTAATGAGGCAAAGAAAACACGTCTCGCAGAAGATTGGAAAGGCTATAAAGATGCTCTGAGAATCTACAAGAAGAAAATCAGAAATGCCCAAAGGCAATCTTGGAAATCCTTTTGTGAAGAGGTTGAGGGGGCAACTGAGACTTCCAGGCTTCGTAAGATTTTAGCGGGGGGGCCTGTTACAGAAAAGTGATGTTACTTTCACCACAACCAGTAAAGAGTCTTTAGAACTTTTACTCGACACTTATTTTCTAGGCTGCTCAGACATTACTGGGCATGACATGGAAGATGCAGTACACTGTCGTGAAGTCAGAATAGACGCTATATCTGAGGATCGGCCCTTATGGGCGATTAAAAGTTTCAAACCTTTTAAATCACCGGGTCCAGATGGTATTTACCCGGTGGAACTGCAAAAGGCCGCCGGATATTTAGCACACTGGCTACTAGCAATCTTCAAAGGTTGCTTTCTGTACGGTCATATACCTTAAGTGGAGGCAAGTCAAAATTGTTTTCATTCCAAAAGCTGTTAGAAACTCACATACCCATCCAAAAGACTTAAGACTGATATCTCTTTCTTATTTCCTATTGAAAACTTTGGAGAGGTTGATAGAATTTCACTTAAGCCTAGCTATAGATAGAAATCTTACGAAGAGACGTCAGAACATGCCTACACGAAAGGGACATTGGTAGAGACTGCTCTACATAACCTTATTTACACGGCAGAGAGTTCACTGCACAAACAGGAAATTACTTTAGCCGCTTTCTTTGATATTGAAGAGGCCTTTAACAATGTCGGAGGGGGGCAATTACTTCAGCACTCACTGATCTTGGGATAGAACCGGGCTGGGTAGGCTTCATTGGCAAAATGCTAAAAAGCAGAATCATTGAAGCGAAACTAGGAGAATCGGTGCTCAGGAGATTGTTAATGAGAGGTACACGGCAAGGTGGAGTCCTCTCACCGTTTTTATTCTGTTAATACGTTTATTCTGTTAATACTGGAATCGGTGGGCTGTAAGGTGATAGCTTACGCCGATGATGTTGTTATTGCTGTTTCTGGTAAATTTGCATCTATGTACACTAAGATACCTAATACAAAATGCTCTAGATATACTTTCTAGGTGGGGAGAAAAGTGTGAGTCAACCAGTCAAAACACTACTCATATTGTTCTCTAGGAAACACCCTCAGCTAAGTACAATTATGCTCAAGGGGGAAGGTCTTTTGTTATTTTGCGAAGAGCTTTCTATTAGTGAATCCTTTAAACTACCGGATCACTGTAGTGTTTTTGAAGCGGAAATAAACGCTATTGATGAAGCCTTAAAATGGTTAAAGATAAACAGAATATCATCAACGGATGACGCATTCTATCAGACAGCCAAGCTGCCCTACGAGCCCTGGATGCATTCCAAACAACATCAAGGAGTGTCTTACGTTGTCGCCAATCTCTAAATGAGATGGCCAAGCAATATCGCGCTGGGTCCCAGGCCACAGAGATATATCAGGGAACTGTAGGGCAGACCAACTTGCAAGAGAAGGTACCTGTATGCCAGACATAAGTAATTTTATGGAGATACCTCTCGCAACTTGTAAGCTACTCATTAAGGATGCACTAATCAGTTCTGCAAATCAAAGATGGATTAGCGTTAACACCTGTGAAATTGCTAGGCAAACATGGCCAAGGCTAAACTTACGTCTGTCCAAGAGTATTATAAAATTGAATAGAATTCAAATCAGGACCTTAGTAGGGGGCCTCACGGGACATTGTCTCATAGGAAATCATGCAAGAGATTAGACGTGTACACGCATGATTTCTGTCCTAGCTGCAGAAATGAGAAGGCGTTGGAAACAATTCAACACCTTTTTTGCACATGCCCAGCCAGAAGCAGGAACCGCTTTTTAAAATCCTACTTCTTAATGAATATAGATAATCTATACAGTTTAGGTATCAACAACCTTTTACGCCTTGTCAAAAGCTCAAGATGGTTTAATATGGAAAGGGAAATGTAGCCTAGCCCCCGCGGCTCACAACGGATGTGCGATGCGGCTGCCAAACCTAACCTAACCTAATGAAACGTCAGCCATTCGTTTTCTGTGGCACTCACATTCTATTCACTCAGATATTAAATCAAAGTTATTCAATTAGTCAGCCAGATAACTATTCTATCTTACAATTTCCAACAATTAGTAGCACAATAAGTTTACAACATTTGTTGCAGACATGTCATACGTTTAAGAGAAAAATTATTTGCATAACAATAATGCCACAAAAAGCGCTTCCATTTTGAGTTAAGTTGTCAATAGAAGTCGAAAGCTTGTGCATTTAAAGGGTTATATGGTCTAGTATAAGAATGCTAGAATACAAGATTGCGCCTTTTCAATTCGCCGTGACGTCAGTGTTTCGAATAAACAGACCAAAAGAAAAATAGGCGAAAGCAATGGAAACTACCACAATGTACCAAAAAAAGCAAACAAGCCTTTATAAACATGAATCCACCAACAAAGCATAAAATATTCAAAGCAAGTACGACATCTTTGTTTTAGAAAACCTTAGGACTTGAATTTGTTAGCACTGATTATACGGATAAATAGCACTGCTTGCTCAATGAACCGGTTATACGTAATCTTTGGCGAATTCTTCCAAACATAAGGTGTGAAGAAGCCTGGCGATTGGAATACACTTGGGCATACAACGCAGTGCTTCAGTGGCAATCCCATTAGCACGATAGCAAAACATCAGACAACTAAAACAAAGTATAACCTGCCATGTATCTAAAACCGTTAATTTACGGACCCATCTTTATTAAGAAGTTGTGTCTCTTTCGATCCATACTGTTATATATATATATATATAATTGGCGCGTACACCCTTTTTGGGTGTTTGGCCGAGCTCCTCCTCCTATTTGTGGTGTGCGTCTTGATGTTGTTTCACAAATGGAGGGACGTACAGTTTCAAGCCGACTCCGAACGGCAGATATTTTTATGAGGAGCTTTTTCATGGCAGAAATACATTCGGAGGTTTGCCATTGCCTGCCAAGGGGCGACCGCTATTAGAAAAATCTTTTTCTTAATTTTGGTGTTTCACTGAGATTCGAACCGACGTTCTCTCTGTGAATTCTGAATGGTAGTCACGCACCAACGCATTCGGCTACGGCGGCCGCCATACTGTTAGCTCCACAAATATTTTACATTATTTTTTAACACTCTATACAAATGGCAGCTGGGGTTATCTTTTAAAAAAGTGTGTTTAAATTCATTTGATTTTACGTACCTACTAAACCGACGTTGTAATAAAATTTTCAATACATAAGTTTGGTAAAAAACCATAGATTATGAATTATGAGTGTAACCATCATCAAAAGTATCCAATAATGTTTGAATACCCTTAACTACAACTACCCAAACTACAACTTAATCGCCTTTTTTGTAATTAATGAGCGTTAAAAGTAGAAGTCAAAATACATAGATCAGTTATTTCAGTATTGACTTATGAATTATAAGTATAAAATTAGAAGAATATGTGCAAGTATTTCTACCTGTGTATGGACAGCAAGACGAAAATATGACTGTCAGCAGCCGGCTGACAAAAACTTTGCTTGGAGGCCAACTGCAGCGTTGACTTTCAGTTTATCTCAGCAAATATTGGCCTGAAGAAAACAATAGAGTTTGTGGACAAGCTAAGCATCAGTGTTTTCGCTGAAAATATACGCACATACATACGCATGTATGTTTCGTTGTTTACAGCCAAAAAGCATTGTTTACAGGTCAAAAAACGTGTTAATATTAAACAGCATGAACAATTTCGAAAGGTCACCACTTCGGCCTTGAACGTGAAATTGTGACAAATTTGCTGGTTATAATTTTTGTTTATACTCTTTCATTTACAATCACGAATGTGTCAGAGCTTTGAAATGTTTGGAAATTAATGGAAGTTTAACTCAACCGCAATTCATTTCAACAATAGGATTGTTTGATGATAAATATAAAAGCCCTTTTTTTCAAAAGGATTGGAAACTTTCAATACAGATATTTGTGATGCGTTGCGATGGAAGAAAAGCATTCAGTAGAGAATGTGAATGCAACAGAATAATTCTCAATCATAAATGAATGCAAATTCGGATAAATACAGTCACTTATGTAAATCATTTAGTTACTACAACTACATACATGCATACATATAAAATAGTTTAATTAAGTAATTGTATGTTACAGATGAGTAAAATATCTTTTGTCCAGATCTGTTGAAATACAATTAACGCCAAATATAACTTTACACATTTCTATATAAACTATTAAACTATTTATGCCGAATAATTGCAACTGAACTGAATGGTTGAACCCATCGCAAGTATGCATGTATGTGTGTTAAGAAATGTTAATTTCAGCATTTTTTTCATTGTTGCACGGAATACGTTGACGTGTGAATACATATTTAATTCTTTTGAGTGAGAGCAGAACTCAACTAATAATTAAACTTCATTCCTAAAAGAGTAAACAGAAGGAAATCTTAATAGTGTATAATTAGTGATCCGAACTGCAACTGTGTAGCTGTACAGTCTGTCAAATGGAAGCGTGACCGGCAAACATCGAACTTAGAGTTCCGTTATAAAAAAAATTGAATGCTGCTAAATAGGAGTATTCTTTTCGCAATACGCCTTGTGCATTTGGCAGTTTTGTAAGAAATTTAGAAACCGTACGCTATTTTTACAAAATGATTTCCGCGTATGAAAAACAAGCAGTGAAGCAGTTGAAGCAGTGTTCCTATGTCCCAATGCAGTCCCAAAAATGTTACGCGCATCTGCAGAAAATATTTGAAGAAATCAACGGCGTTCATAAATAAATGGGTGCAACGGTACACCGAACTTAAAAACGTTGACAACTTCTTCAGACAAGGCCTAACAAAAACACCTTTCCAAAGCAAGATCAGAAAATTATTGATTTGTTTGTGACAAAATCGAACAGATCGTTGCGTGAAACTGAAGCACTTTTATGGAAAAGTAGTGTTAATGTATCCAAAGACATGACTCGAGGACGTTTACGAACAAATTCTGGAGCACATTAAAAGAACCCTTGCTCTCATTATCACACATTCAAAAAAGACTTGCATGGGCTAAGGCAAATTCAGAACGGAATTGAGCAAACGTAATAATCTTGAATGAACCTTTCTTTACGGCGGTCCTGGTGTAATGCTGATAATCAACAACTTCAACAAATTATTGCGTCCAGTTAAGATTCATGTCTGGGGCTACTTTTTCGAAAAAGGATTTGGCCATTTATTTGTGTCTACCGTCAATATGAATACCGTCTTGGTGACTACATTTACCAAAAACCATTATTACCGTCAGCTGCGAAGTCGTTTGGAAAAGCTAGCCAACCTTGGATTTTACAAGAAGTCAACGATCGCAAACAACGAAGCGGAAGGTGTGTAGACTCGAAACAGCAAAATGGGCTACACATTCGCCTGATGCCAACTCTATTGAAAATGTGTGGGCAATGGTTAAGCAAAAACTCAAAGGAAAACAAATATGGACGATCAAACAGTTATCTGATTACCTCCACAACATGCGCAGAAATCAACACAAAATATGACTCGAATGTGAATGTGAAGCCATTATTGCTACTGGTGGTGACTATACATTTGACTGAATATATTACGTATGATAAATAATGTAAGCCAAGCATTGGTCAAGAAGTTTCCAAATTATGGTGGCCACGCTTTTATTCGACCATGCAACCATAAGTAAGAGAACATGGTGGAAGTGTAAAGACGGTAAGGAAGGGATAAGATTGAAAGAGACACGAGTGCTCAAGATGTCTAGAAACAGTGGAAAGCTACTAAAATGGGCTTATACATGGGCTTATAAAGCAAAATGACGAGTGAAGAATGAGAAACAATGCGGGAGGAGGGTGTAGTGCAATTTTTAAGGTCTCAGAGGAGTAGTTGGGCAGGACACGTGACATGCATGGAAACGGATATAGTACAGAAGAGACTACTAGAGACTAAAAAGACAAGGGTACGAAGTGAAGAAAGACCCAGACTACGGTGAAAAGGCGGTCATGCTGACTTCTATGGTTTACTTGAGTTTGCTACAGAAAAATGTCAGTTCACTGAGGATGAAGCATGGAACAAAATAGAGCACTTCCTCACTATTACTGAGACGTGAGAGTTTATCTCAATGAAAAACTGTCGAACGATATATTGGTCGAAGAAGAGCCATAGACTGCCTTAACTCTTCGCGTTTGTGGGGGCTCATCAAAAATAAGAGTTATCTCACAAAACGAGCAAGTTAAGATCAATTGAGGGCGGAAATTGATAGAGAGTGCAATGCAATTTCTTATGAAATGATGCGCCACGTTTGCGATTCCATTGCTTCACCTTATCAGCAAAGTTTGATTCAAAATAGGCATCACTTAGAGCATTTGCGCTGATTTAGCAAAGATAATTTAATTTGTCATTTTGATCTGTAATCCTTCTAAATATAAACGTATTTACTTATAGTACTGTCTGTATGCGTTTGTTTGAGACACTGTGTACATAATGTAAGTGATGAAGTAATTGCATTTATGTATAAAATGTTTTTCAACAGAAAAAGGTTATCTCGAAGGCGATGTGAAAATTCAGTGATTGCAATCATATCTACGTTAAATACAAAGAGCAATCGTCTATACTCCATATACTTACATATATATAAACACATATGCAAAAATGTAGTATCCCCTAATAATCCACAATTCATTATTCAATTCTAAGTATTCAATTTAATGCTCATTTTGTGGGATATGTTATCAAAACTAGTCATGTTTAAATTATTACTTTGAGATGTGAAGAAATGCTTACAAGGCATACATCATCAAATACGAAGAAATAATGAAATGATGTGTTATATTTTATAACCACAACTTTTGATGCTTCCAATTCATAATTTCCTAACAAAGAAAATCGAGTATCGAATTTTTTAAATTGGATTCGATAATTGTTTATCAATTTTAAGTTCGCAGCATTGCAGAATTCGACTTATTTTAAAAAAATAGTTTCAGTGCGATTTTTCCTTCTTAATACTGGTTGTAGAACCCCATCTGTTGTGAATTGTCCTAGGAAGTAGGTGGATTCCCTTAGACGACCTCATTTACCCTTTAATTGATAGCAATGTCGATATCGTTAAAAAATGTTGAGCACCCTTAGAACCATTAACAAATATGGAGATATGTTATTTTTATCATTCTGATGGAAATAGTTTCCAGTTGTAGATCGCATAGATTTGCAAATGACACAAGTAGAATTTTTGATAATATGCTTTATTTAATATGACAATAAAACACAAAAAAAGGGTTGGGTTATTGTGCACTGCGTTGCTAACCATTTTTTCGTGTGCTACTCACTCACTGTGTTTGATAATAGAGGGCGTTCCTTAGGGAAGTTGGTGTTAGCATCGTATGCTACCATCTATCAAATGACGGCAAAATAATCTTCAGACTAATTGCTAGGTTAGTTTGGACTTGACAGCTATTCGAGTAAGACGTGTTTCGTTGCTTTTCGCTACGATGGAAAAAGAGCAATATTGTTCGGTGATTCGCTTGTTGTTTTTGAATGGCAAAAATGCGATGAGATAAAGGCAAAGTTAGATGCTGTCTATGGGAACGTCTCGCCAACTATGACCACAGTTAGATATTGGTTCAACGAATTTATTCGTGGGCGAACATCCGTTCTTTATGAGGAGCGACCAGGACCCCCGGCAGACGTGGTTACCAAGGAAATCATTCTAAAAGTCCAAGACATGATTCTCGCTGAGCCACAAACGAAAGTGCGCTAAGTAACAGAGGTCATAGGTGTATCGAGCGAAACGGCAATTAATTTTTTACATGATAAGTTGACGATGCAAAAATGTCAAGCAGTGTTTAGAGCAATTTAAGCGAGATCCGCAGGAATTTTTGCGTGGAGTTGTCAATGTTGATGAAACCTGGATTCATCATTACACACGAGAAACTATGCAACAATCAAACAATGGGTTTCTCCCGGTGAATTTGTTCCAAAGAAGGCGAAGACAGTCCCATCGGCTGGTAATGAATTACGTTATGAATTGCTGCCCCACCACCCGAATTCACTCGATCTGGCTCTCTGCGAGTTTCTTTTATTCCCTAATATAAAGAAATGGCTCCGGGAAAAAAATTTAGTTCAAACGAGGAAGTCATCGCCGAGACAGCAGCGCATTTTGTAGAGTTCGACAAATGCTATTTTATGAAAGGGCTAAAAAAATGGCCGGAGTGTTGTATATTTCTAAAATGTGGAAAAATAAAAAAAATATATTTTGAAAAGGTAGTGTCTTCATTGCTAACCCGGGGACTAATTGAACCCTCCTCGTAGGTAGGTAAAATGGTTGAAGTATCAGTCTGACATTCCCCAAGTAGCACTTAAGCGCCGTTTTTATACCATTATTAGACCCCCAACTAGCAGATATCTACAGCCACAGCCAGAACTGCGCTTTTACAACAGTCAGGGAGATGCCGATTGTCGGGGATGAGATCTTTGAGACCAACTCAGAGGTCAGGGAAATGTCACCTGCACACCCAATCGGTAAAGTAAAACAGTTTGAAAGTTTGTTTTCTTTATTTCGACAATGAAATTAACGTAGTTCAGACTACCCGATTTAGATTAAATATGCGCCGTTTTGTTCGGTAATTATTGTACATTTCAAAAGCAATTTCATAATTTCGCAATTGAAGAAGTCCTCGCCTCAGTTGCTTAACGACTTAACCAGCTCAGTTTCACAAGGTTCTTTTGATGCGAGTTTTCATTACCAACAAAAATGTATAATTAATCGTTAAAGACGTGTGGCCGACCAACATTTTTTTAGCTACGTTTTTCAGCTATTAATCGCATATGTAGCACATTTTTCATGGCCAGTTATCATCCCACTCAACCGATTTACCTCAACTCCCTCAAAGCACTCCGTATTTTATTATCCTCATAAACGTAGACTAGCTTAGACCACAAAACGGTTTTGGTCCCAGATGGTTAGTGGTTAAGTTTCCTTTAGTCAACTCGTCCAACAATCATTTACTAGCTTGAAATTTTCTGCTTAAGCAGAGCTTAATTAGAGCTTGTATCAAGAATTAGGCACCTTTTTTCCATGAATTCTCCTCAGAATAACGGCTTACCATATGGGCGTATCCATATCTTAGTTTAACTACCGGTAATCGCACCTATTTACCAGCCTAGAATGTTCTTATGGCATGCGGCAAGACCTCGCACAGTCGGCCTAGTATCACTGTGATTTTATTAATTGAAAAAGCCGAGTCAGATAAAATATATATGTATATGTTGAATATGCATTACGTGGATGTAGTATGTCATGGTCGAGGACAGTTTGTTGTTTGACATAAAAATACTAGTGCCCCAATTATTTAGAAGGAAAATAAACAACAGTAAAACCATTGATAAAAGAACAGAGTTGGACCGTTGCGGCAACAATGAAAAAATTGAAGAAAAAAAATTATAGCAGTAACAAAACAAAATATGGTACCAAAATAAATGTGCTACGTAGAACAAAAAAACGTAATAAGTGGAAGTGGAATTGAAAGGAAAAAGTTATGAAAAAACTAAAGCAAAAAGGTGTCTACTTGAACGCCAAACAAAAAAATTTAACAATTCAAAATCAAGTAGCGGTTACTACTACGCAACAAAGATGCGGAAAAGAGAGAGTGGGCGGAAGCCACAACAATGTGACCAACCAGTGACTGACGATTGTCGACTGTCCAAGAAAGTAGAAAATCAAAGAAAATATATAATAATTAAAAAATGCTGCTGCTCGTTTCTACTCAACTTCGATGACTACTCAAGTGCAGCGGAAAGTTTGCAGGCTTAAACTCAACCAGCTCAACCAACGCTATGAATTATTAGACAGACAGTTTGGTACCCATGTTCTATTCATTGTGACAGCTTGTACTCAACAGTTTGTCCGCAATGACAATGTATAAGACTTGTCTTCTCTGCCACAAATCCAAAGTTTTGGCAACAAAGACTATGGATAAAAAATAAGAGAATATGAAAAGCATTTCCGGGGCTGCAGAAATGATGATGACAACATTAAAATGAATTGTAAAATCTGAAAATGTATACTCGAATGATAAGTACTCTTAAAAAAAACCAAAAAGAATATAAAAACCTAAAAATCTATGAGCTAGAAAAGCCGGCGTAAAATGCAAGATTTGTTAAAGTGAGACCCTCCATAAAAACAACTCCATTAGTTAGTCGATTACTTGGTTGACTGGTCGGTTGGTTGATTGTTTGGTCATTTGGTTGGTGAGCATGTGTCAGACAGCATCATTCGAGAGCCATCAACATATTTCATGCTTGAAATCCGCCACAACGCTTTGTGTGCGGTGCGACGAACGAGCGTGTAGCTGTGTGGAAAGCCGGAAAAGTGTCAAGTAGAATTGGCGTGAAAAGGCGAGATGATTTGAAATATCATATATTTAAACTTTGTAAGTGCCGTTTTGCGGTGAAAAAAAGAATAGAAAATCCATAGCAAAACAGTGAAAATGAATATGTATATATAAATATTATATATACATACAAATATACATATATAGATGTAAAGAATAAATGGTTGGCACATTCCTTTTGCTTTTTCATAAAGTTCGATAACAATCTGGCTTTCTCTTCTAGTGCAGTAGAAAAATGTTTGAATATTTATAAGAATAACTAATTTATACCGAATAAAATTAACTTATGTATCCTATTGGATAAAGATGGGGCTTTCTGCCTGAGGTAATTTATTGATTTATAAAACAAAAAGTTTTGAATGTCATTCGTAAGATCTCTTTAGCGACTCTTTTATCACGATATTATCACGCTGTTTAAAGGTGGTATTAGGCTTATAGTTTTGTTTTGTTGAAGTCTGATGCGTGATACAGGGTTCTAAGTGTAAAACCATTCTTCTATACCACTACTTCAATGTTATTCAGAGCCACTACGACCAAGGTGAAAAATCGGAGCAATCACACAAAACAGTTGGTACTGCTTATGGACCAAATACAATATCGAATGTAAGAGCAAAGCGGTGGTTCCAATTATTCCGTTCTAGTGGGCCAATCGTCTAAAATGTTGATGGACCATGATGGATCCTCGTCGTCGAAATAAAGCAAAAAAAGTTGAGAACTTAAATAATAAAACCAACTTGTTATATGTTGCTTCTCAAGAAGTAGTACGGCCCTTAAGCAGCTAGAGCAACGACCTTCTAACGCCGACGAGATCCAGAACAAAACAGATCGCCAATTCTTTCACTTTGGACCCAACTCGTCGAAACAGCAAGTTTGCATAACACTGACAGGGATAAGAATACTGATATAACAACAACGACCTTCTAACAATTTAGGGGCATGGTAAGATGCATGGTAAGTAATTTCTATTGGGTTTATACCCCGGGAACTATACCTGCATACACTTGCTTCAGACTAAACCACTTTCCAGGCGAGCCAGGAAGTATTTCTTTGACTACGCGGACGTGATCCAGGAAAAAGCATACCTACTGGAAGAAACATTTTATAGACAGACATTAAATAGCATTCACTATAATTATTAATAACTACAAGAAACAACCTCTGCTGCTGCGATAATATGTATGTATGTGCCCCCATCAGAAACGGTCTATCTTTTATTGCAACGCTAAAAGAGCTAACATGGCCCTCACGTTAAACAAAAAGAGCATTCGCACTCTCACAGGCGCCCTCACGGGTCACTTGACCTGCAACAAACACTTACATAAATTAGGCATAACTAACACCAGCACCTGCAGATTTTGCTGCGAAGATGAGGAATCTATAGAACATCTCATTATCGAATGTCCGGGGTTGACGCATAGAAGGAAAAGGTTTTTAAACAAGTTCATGCTTACAGATGAAGACCTTCAATCACTCCCTCAGAAGGAGCTGGTACAATTCATAAGCATACTTAACAGTCAATAGACAGCATAGGGTGCACAATAGATCAATATGGTCGCAGTGCTAAAGGGCCATACCTTAACCCTTTACAACCATTAACCATTAACTATCTTTTATTGCGGGTCATTTATCACACCGCCCACTTTCTGACTGCGAGGCTCTGGCAGGTATATAACTTCATTACATGCGAACTTCTAACCAAATGATCACAACGAAGTTTAACACAGGACATCTAATGAACTTAAGATATGTGTGCTACAAGTTAGCGATTTGAGAACTTTGTTGCGATTCTGAAATTTTGTTCGTGATGGCATTGAGTGCGAACTACCGAAAGCTCTCCTCAGAAACTCAAGATTGCTTAAAGTCACAATGGTGTTACGCTTAACTTTGAACTATCTCATCTATGAAAAATATCGCCATAGATTTAATAGTGAAGTGTTTGGGGCCGTTGCAGTGAAAAAGTGAGAAATATCCGAGAGGAAACTTTCGAAGCATATCGGGACCGTCATCACCGGAGACCAATATCGAATATTCGCAGGCGCATGAGATATATAAGTAAAAACAGCAGTGGAAAAGTGAGGAGCAACTTTGGACTGACTCGAGTTTTTCGGAATAAAGCGCGGTTTCAGTCAACTACATTGTTTGCTAAGCTCTTTCTTGAATTGCCGGCTGGAAAAGTTCAAGAAACCAACTGCTACTGCAACAAGAACTATTAGTCAGAAGTAATTGTAGCCCTAAATGAAGTGCAGTAATTGTAGTGTTGCATGTTTAGGCTTTTATTAACAATACCAAACCTTGAACATCTGTACATATGCACATAATTATATCATGCTGAATTCCGTACGCATGCGCAAGTAAGGAGACCTTTATTAAGTATACTTGATGTATATTAAAGGCGCTTTATTTAAGATGTTATAAGCGCAGTTTAATTCCACGACACACTACTTGTATGCAGTTGCAAATATATATATATAGATATATATATATATATATATACATATGTATATATGAATGGCTAAATGTTGATTCTCATTTCTCATAGGTATATATCGGCAACCACGCCGGGGCCATCAACATGAAGAGCTGATGCTAACCTTGCAAAGAGCCTGTTCGACAGCATTCTAGTTGCGTGGCATTGCATTGTTAATATGAGGCGATCGCCTTTTTCGTATTTGCTACCAAATGTGGCAACGACAGCAGCAACATGTTGCTGGTTACTAAAAATGCATACATACATACGCCTACCTACAAAGGTAAGGACGATGCAGAGTCTCGAACCACTGTCGTCTGTTTGTTTGTGAACAGTAATAGAACCACTGTCGTCGCCGACTTCACTTACAAATATTTACTAGATATACATATACATAGTTGGAAAAGAGGCATTTAAGACAAGAATTCACCCTTGGCGACTTTTGGCGAACTGGTTGTTTGAAATTGTATAAACTTACTAGTTTCGTTGCGAATTTCAAGGTAAGGAAATGTATGGAAGGTCGAATGGATGTTGTAGGTAAGCCTAAACAATGTACCTACATATGTATAATCTGCAAAATAGTATATATTTCCTCTTTTGCTATTTTCAAATATTTATAAATTGTTTAGCAGCGTTTTTATTGAACATAAGTCAGGTTACGAAATTCTAAGGTAAAATAAGCTCATATTTCTTACAAATATTTTATATACGTAGATACTCGTATACCGCCAACACATGTATATACTTATATATATGCATGTATGTATGTACATATATAATTTACAAGTATATTTATCTCATAAGCATGCGTTATTTTCCCCGAATCTTATCTCAGTTGAGTGATTCAATTACACAGGCCGCCAAATTTAACCAACATTCAGACCCAGAAACTAGACTATATATTTCCGAAGGTTTATGATGCGCTGAATCCAAATCTGATCCTCAGAATTGCTCTATCAGCTCTGGTTTTCGAGATATCCTAACCTAAAAGTGCAAAAAACCCCATTTTTGCCCATATTTGAGGTTATGTAGCCTTGCAGATGTTTTCTTTCACCAAAATTAAAGGATGGCATCTTTAAATACAATCCTTCTTTTTTCAAATGGCGTTTTGTTTGCTCAAATATCATTTTTTTTCGCAGAGATATCGCATAACCTCAAATATGGGCAAAAATGGTGTTTTTTGCACTTTTAGGTTAGGATATCTCGAAAACCAGAGCTGATAGAGCAATTCTGAGGCCAGATTTGGATTCAGCGCATCATAAACCTTCGGAAATATATAGTCTGGTTTCTGGGTCTGAATGTTGGTTAAATTTTGTCGGCCTAGTTCCATTAAACACGAAAGATACGATTATCGTAAAAACTCAAACTAATAAATTAATTTTAGTTATCAATCCGAATTTGGCGGCCGCCGTAGCCGAATGGGTAGGTGCGTGATTACCATTCGGGATTCACAGAGAGGTCGTTGGTTCGAATCTCGGTGAAAGCAAAATTAATAAAAACATTTTTCTAATAGCGGTCGCCCCTCGGCAGGCAATGGCAAACCTCCGAGTGTATTTGTGCCATGAAAAAGCTCCTCATAAAAATATCTGCCGTTCGGAGTCGGCTTGAAACTGTAGGTCCCTCCATTTGTGGAACAACATCAACACGCACACCACAAATAGGAGGAGGAGCTCGGCCAAACACCTAACAGAAGTGTACGCGCCAATTATTTATTTTTTTTTTTTTTTTTATCAATCCGAATTTTGCATGGACAGAGAAGCAGATATTAGTTTAAATTATTTCGGATACTTTTCCTTGTAGACTAGTGTTATTAATAGAATGTCGATACCAACACACAACAACAATGATGAACTATTGAGCACGGAAGGCTTGGCCAAACTTCATATCGAGACTGGTAATTCTTAATATCAATTTAAAGCGAAAACAACCCAAAGAATATTACTTAAATATCCAGCATGAAGTAACCAAGATATCACGCAGAATCAAAGCTCCTCATACTTGTAAACCATTCAATTACAATTGTGCATATTTTCACAAAAAGGAAGTTTCAACAAAATCAACAGCACACGACGACAACAACAAAAGTACAAAAGGCCATTACACGATCAAGTCGTTTTATTATTTATGGGCAAATGCGGCTCAACCGGTTTTTGTGAGGCTTTTGTGGCGCACACGATAGCGCATGCTCCCGTACCGCATTCCCCCCACTTCATGCACACAGACACCCATTTTCTTAAACGAAAAAATAATCGTATCGAATGTACCTATTTGACCGTGCAACGTAGAACATAGATATATGTACATACCTACATTAAATTTGTTGAACTTTACAGTTTGCATACAAAGAACACGATACAAAGATTATATTGCTTAGAATTATAAATACTCTAAAACAAAGTATTAGAGCCACTCAGTCTATATCGGCTGTATTAAAATTTAAAATGTAGATATGAGTTTTTCTATAGATTGATATGCTTATATTAATTTCGTAATAAATACTAGGAATATGGGCCTGATCCTGCTAGTCCAGTGCAATTGCGCCCAGCGGTGTGAATTAAAATTTAATAAATTTATTATACTGATACTATTTTTTTTTTTTTTAGCTTTTTCTCATCACGAGATCCTTCAGAGTTCGACTATATGCGAAAAAATTTAAAAAGCAGCGTTGACTCGGAAAAATATTGAGTTAAGAAAACAATAATAAACGAATATACGTAAATGTTATTAATGACAATCTAATCACTCACCTCTGGTAAAAACCGTTTAAATATCCCATTTAGTAAATGAGTTCAAGCATCTGATCATCCATTATTATTTTAAATTCAAGTTTTTGGGTATCCAATATAAATGCCAAGGCAAATAAAAGCGCTTGAATGAACTGCAGCAGCGTGAAATTTGTTTTCTCTCAACCAACATCAAAAGGAAATTACTGCCGTTGCGCTAAATATTTCGCCACCGCGACCAGCAGTTTAAAAGAACACGCAAACACAATCACAATAATAAAAAGAGCAAGCCACCAATTTCAATGAATTTTTCCATTTGTTCGCCGATTCTTAAATTGTTGTATGTTACCGATTCCGCGCCGGAAGTTGAAAGAATTTTTTACTTAAGCAAAAGCTACAAAATACCTGTTTTACTTATACTCTAATATAAGTGCATTTATTTACATGGCCAGCAAGACAAATTCCAATTGGTATGAAATGTAGTTTCTGATTAGTTAGCTAGTAGTCAATTAGTAAGCCTCGCACTACTAAATGAACAGTCCACCTGTGTTTATTACCTGGCTGGTCACCAGGCTTTTTGCATACTTTCGTACTTTCTGGTAAAGCACACACAATCTTCCAAAACCGTCCCACATACACCATCAACTGGCACTGCTTCTTACCACTTCAACACTTTACACTATGCAAACAGATAATTGTTGACTTCTTTATCTCCTTTGATGAATACATACACTGCGTATATTGGAGTAAACACTTAGTGATAAAAATTTATTATATTTTCTGCAACAATTGGAAATTAATATGACCCGTTCTACTCGTCCGAATTTATACACCGATTACTTTTCATTTTCATCCAGTGACTGATGTTTGACAATGACAATTGTCACTGGCAAAGTTCCAGTGTTGCCAGCTGCCCGTCGATCTAATTGAAGGGAAAAGATGCAACCAAGTTGCAATTTTTTCGAATTGGTAAGTAGCACAGGGTGATGTGGAGAAAAATTAAATTTTACGTAATGCAAAATTAAACAATTACAAATAAAAATTGCATTAAAAAATAAATGTTTAGTCTTGACTTCAGTATAATGTCGTATGAGCAATTTGATTTATATTTAGTGGAGACGTTGGGGAGAAATTTCTGACAAACATTTATAATTGCCAACATTCTGAAAATAATAGCTTTGCAATTATTTGCCTCTAAAATACCTTCACTGTGGTTTGGCACTTTAATTCAATTCATAAAATATATAGTCACACACGTGTTTATATTTGTACAAAAATATTTCAATGAAAATTAATTACAAATTGTAAACGAAAATAACATTTCTTAGAACTGACAATAACATTGTGTTGCCAGACGCCTGCCAAGGCAAATAAAAATACGAACATAACTTAAGTATTTCAGTTCAGTGCTAATAATGTGGATGCGCGTTACGTGCTTTAATACTACACAAATTTTATGAGGTGTATGACGTTTTTAACAGTGCCCGAATGCTGATTGGCGCGGCAACAATTTATACGCAAAAATAATGCGGATTTACAAACACCCTTTTACTTAAAGTTAATGCCTCTGACTCTTTTCAAGAGTGACAGCACTTACTTTTCACTAAGTTACACAAATTTAACAACAAATTACTTAAAAATCGATAGGGGATATTTTCAGTTTTAGGATAGGGATACACCCCTCGACTAGCCTTTACATCAAGAATGACAGTATACAAGATTGTGCCTTCCGAATTCACTGTGCCGCCATGCCCCGAGAATATATTAACAAAAGAAAATGAAATTATTTGTTTTTGAAGAAGAAGAGAGAGGCAAACAAAAATGCAAAAAATGCATTTGGAAGTATTTTTATACCTCGCGCTTCCACAATTTAACACACGGCACTTAATTTGAACTAGTTTGATTAATTTAAAAATCACAAATCTTAAAATCAAAACATTGCCAAGCTATTCACTTAATATAGTACTTACAGACTAGTAATTTCTCTTCCTGTTGTTTGAGTTGGTTATTTAATGAGATAACGTCAGCCGGTTGTCAAAATCGCGAAAAATAAAGTAGCGGTTTTCTGAAGGCACCCCCTTTAGTATCTGCACAAAGTATCTTTATATTGGATTTTTTTCAAATTAGCGGTATTATACCACTTATTCTTCATATTTTACGTTGTACTTATTACTTATTTATCTAATGAAATTTCGTCCAACAATTTATTACACTGTTCGGACCCCTGTGCTTAACGTTATTACAACAGGGTGAAGCAATGAAATAATTTCTTGATAATTAACTTTGATTCTTGTAAACTCTAAACGAAGCGAACACCCTCTAAAAATTTGTTTATGTTTATTATTGTTTATTATTATATTGTAAATTATTAAAAAATTTAGTTTTCTGCGTAAGCAATTTTAGTAAGAGAAAAAAATGTTCAATGTTCATAAAACTACTTCTATGTGTAAATGACCAATAAAAGGTGTAGGGTTTTTTGAATTCGCCGTAAGATCTCTTCATCTTGATAGATGACACATTCAACTGTGAAGACAATAAAAAAGGTTTATTGTCAAATAAAAATAAATAAATACGGTTTCTTGAAAAAAAACTTTCTTCTTGTAACATCATACACGCGCAGTGTTAGCTGCCGCAATCCACATTTCCGCACACTCTTTATTACTACAAAGAATAAGGAAACGGGAACCGTTTTTGAGCGAATTGATGTTAAAATTTTCACTAGTAAATTTCTATTACTCTAGTGTGATTGTGCCGAGCTAGAATAATGCCCAGAAGTTGTTAACAGCATCCATTGTCTGAATTCAGCAGTCGAGGGATGCACTAAAGCTCTAGTAAATAAATTAACTTATGAAACTTTTAAAGATAATGAAGTATTCACGTACAAAAACAATTTTACACGCCCAGCAAGCATTTCAAGTCATAAAAGAGTTATTAGGGAGCCTATTTCGACTCCTTAACACTCAAATAAATGGTCTAGAAATTTCAAAAAACCGGTTTTTTATTGATATTTCGCAATACAGTATCTTAAAAATATACGGTGAAATTTTCATGCGGAGATTCCCAATATATAACTTCTAAAGTCCATTAACTAGGTAGAGCGCGGTCCGCGCGCTCCTGTACCTCAAACTTTAAACTCATTTATCTCGAAACGACTTTTTTCCGCCTAGTGTTGTCAAAAAAATAATGACTATTCAACCGAATCGTCTGAAATTTTATCATGTTGCTCACAATCGCTCGTACTAGAATCATATTATTATTTCAATTATTTCGTTTTTTTTTATTAAAACCTGAAAAAACCCGATTTTTAAAGTGTCAAATTCAAAACCACGCCATTTCGTGAATTTTTTTTAATTCGAATGCATAGGGTTAGTTTTTGGTTTTTGTATTTCAAATAAATAGAAGAGCTAAAATGGACAACACCGTCCGGGTCCAATTATTCGGGAGGGTCAACTTCAGCACGATTTTTAAAATTATTGAAGTTAAAATTTTTTTTTTATTTTTGTATGTAAAAGAATTTAAATAAAAAACCTAAACAATTTAAATATCGTTTTTCATTTTCTTATTGTAAAAACAAAATCCTAAAAATACCCTAAATTTTCGAGCTCTAGACTACCGGGGCCCCTTAAAATCATCATGAGCTTCACGCAAATAAACTTGAAATTTGAAAAATAAACTCATCTTTTTGAATTATTTGCATCATCATTTTTAGCTTTCAATCGCCTACAACATTGCTTTTTACCGAAAACTTTTATTTAAACAAAAAACAATAATTATATCTTCCCACCTCTCGACCAGTTTGTTGAAGTCGTTCCGCCAAAAATCGCCTGATCTGGTGTCAAAGAAGTTGTTGAACCAGTTTTTAAGGACCACTTTGAGCGGAAAAGATGGTAATCGGTGGGTGCAAGGTCCGGAGAATACAGCGGTTGTTGAAGGACCTCCCATTGGAGCTCTTGCAGTGCGGCTTTGACGACTTGTGCAACATGGGGCCTAGCGTTGTCATGAAGGAGTATGGTTTGACCATGTCGATTAGGTCTTTTCAGTTCAATAGCCTTATTCATGCGGTGTAGCTGAGCAATGAAGAGCTCCTTGTTGACCGCGGCATTCTTTTCGAGCATTTCCCAGCGCACCATGCCCTCCCATCCCCCCCAACCACATTTGATGATCTTCTTTCGATGAAGATCCGGCTTGACTCTCTCCTGTAGCCACCCACTCCTTTCTTTGCTTCATATTGATGTATAGGAACCACTTCTCACCTCGCGTAACGGTTCGGTATAAAAAGTGCTGTTGTTCGATGGCGGGCGAGATGCTGAGAAGCAATTTGAAGTCGACTTTTTTTTATTGAGTTCATGACGCATCCAGCCTCCCAATTTTTCGGTAAATCCGATTGAATGAAGGTAATTGAGAATCGTTTTATGATCGCAGTTCATTACGCATTCATTGCCGCCAATTCACAACTGGTTTGGCGACCGTTCTCCTTCAAAAGTGATTTGAAACGTTCTTCCTCGAATTCAGAAGGTCTTCCGCTGCGGGACGTGTCATTGCAAACCATATCCGTGCTGTAGACTAGCCTATGACACCTTCTCCATACAAGTCGCAAATGTTCCGAGCAGCTTCGGCAACCTTTTCACCTGCAACCCTTTGAAAAGAAAAGAAGAAAATGTCGAAAATGTTGATTTTTTCTTCCTGGGCATTCCATTTCTAAGCCTTAAAACTAATAAAAAATTAGATAACTCAAAATTATTTTCATTTAACATAGTTTTGTGGAGCAGAAAGAGTTCTACTTACCCTTTGCCAAACAGCAAACAAATCGTTCTAAAATTAATGCATGTATAAAAACGATATAAACTTGTATCCTAAATATTGTATTATGTTATTATTACTTAATTTTTAATTTTATTTGTCTTAATTTGTAGTTAACACGACTCCGTGCAGTTTGAAACTATTTTCTTGCAAATTCAGCTTCATTCAAAAATGTTCGGCAATAGGCTTCTTGCTAAAAAGATATAAAATAAGAAACATAAATTCAAACCATAAAGTATCATTTTACGAAGTTGTAAGGTTTTGCTATTTCCAGAAAGTGCCGGTCATGTGCTTTAAATTCATACTTCTTATTCAGTATGGGAATTAGTTTCCGCCCTCGTAAAGGAGGTGTCGCTGCTGATACTATTTCTGTGTTCGCTCTAGTAATATACTAGTGATTTGAAGGTGTATATTTGAGGTATCCATCGCAGTAGTTGACATTCGTTTGAAACGTAAATATGCCTTTTTATCTGACGTCTGGTTACGACGCTTCCAAAGTGGCTATTTCGACGTGAGTAATAAAGGTCGCAGAGATCGATACTCAACTACAACAATTATTGGTTGAAGGCGCATGTCGAACTCTTGATGATATCTTTAAAGAGTTGGAAAGCAGGTAACAGGGTGCCACATCAATTGAAGGACAGGGATATGGAAAGACATTTGGTGACGTGTGAGATGCTTCTTGAGCGGCATAAAAGAAAAAGTTTTCTGCATCGCATCGTCACTGGCGATGAAAAAGGAATCTCTTATGATAACCCTAAGCGTCGAGAATGTTGGAGCCTGCCAGGTGAACCACGTTCATCGACAGCGAAAAAAAAAATGTTCCTGCTTCAAAGATTATGTTGTGCATCTGGTGGGATCAGAAGGGTGCCATCTATTATGAACTAATTAAACCATCATTGGCGATCGTTACCGTCTGCAGATAATGCGTTTGAATCGAGCTCCCAAGGAAAAGCGACAAATTTTTCGTCAAAGGCTAAGAAAGGACGGAAACTTATTTCCATACCCAATACATAGTAAGACTCTTCGGATTCACTAATTCTGAGTGCTTAGAATATGGCTGCGACACGCCATAATCATTTTCCATGCGGAACATGTGGTGGGCTTGGTTTCATAATATTTAGATCATATTGTCTTAAAACGTCCAGTACTAAACGGCGCTGCACTTACTCTCAAACCATACACAAAGTACCTAGATAGCAAGCTACTGTGGAACTGAAACGTGGAGGAAAGGGTGAGTACCCTAGGCCAATAACGCCCTCTAGGCATATAAAGAGGTGCTTGGAGCAACTAGGGGTTTATTCGCCTATCTGATGCATTGGTGTTACACAGTAGTGGTCAGACCAATACTTCTCTATGGTACTCTGATGTGGTGACCCGTGACTAGAAAATCTTCATACATTACGCCTAGCTGCTTTATGCATTACAACCTAATACATCACAAAGAGTTTTCCAAGCTTTGCTCATTCGTACTCTAAGACCCAATTGACCATAATGAATTCCAAAAGAAGAATGAAGGGAAGGTTTTCAATGCAGTTTTATTATGGTACACGTACAAGTCATACACAGCTCAGAGACGAGCAGGTAGCAAAAATCGTAAATATTGTCGCCCCATTGCAAATAACAAAATTGATAGCAGCATTTACATATATTTACAAGTTGTGAACAAATAGCTTTGAAAGCTAACGACTCGTGCCTGAAAGTCGTACAAAAAGTCCTCTGAAGTACACGACTTCGCGTAGTGTAATGCTTACAATGCATGTATGTATATTAGGGCGGGTCGATTTAAAAATTGCTCTGTGAAAATCGTATTCTAGGGATCAAAATAAGAAACCGAAGGAACCATACCTCTAAAACGAATTCTGATGTCCCCCAATTTGGGTCGAACGAAAAATCCCACTTTGACCCATTTAGAGTGCTCCAATCGAGTCCAAATGTATGACCGACCCCACTAACTTTGGACGGCCGATTCACCCATACCAGTGGCACACCCCTAGAACTCTCCTGGAGGGTTCCCCATACAATCATTTCAAAATATCACCATTTTTGGCCTTTACATGAGAAAAGAAACTAAAAAGTTCGACCCAAATTGGGGGACATCAGAATTCGTTTTAGAGGTATGGTTCCTTCGGCAAAGTTTCTTATTTTGATCCCTAGAATATGATTTTCACACAATCGACCCGGCCTAATGTATATGTAACTATATATTAGATATAGTGGGTTGCTGTAGATGGTGCAAGTGTAAAATACGCACAGCTTAACTTATGTGACACATTATTTTTAAACTTGATTGTAATATTATTTTTATATATGTATGCATGTATAGCCGTGGGGCTGTTGGAGTGCGTACGCGAACATTAGAATTCGGAGAAAAATGTATAGACTGAGCTATGATCGCACTCAATATAAGGTTCACACAGAAAATAATTTATGAATTTTGTGTAATAATATACAATTTTAAAACCAACAGATCTCTAGCTTTACTTTGACATGAAAATAAATTTGCAGCGTTGACCTAAATAATCAGATTATGGTTACTGGAGGCATGGTTGATAGTGAAGCGTTAGATATTATCGAAGAAGGTAATTTATTACAAAACATATGGGATACAAAGTCATCGTTACTCATAGCGATAGAGATTTTTATACTAACCGGTTTGGGGATAGATTACAAAAAATTGGTAATTATTATGGATGCCGAGACATCGAACGAACCGCAAGAAAGAATAAGTGGTTAACTAGTGGGCATAGGGTGATAAAAGCGTACATAATATATGTATTATTTAAAAAGTTCAAAGAATTCTCTAGTATTTATGCAAAGAATTAAGAAACGGAAATATTTGTTTTCTAATTTCGAAATGCATACTCTCTACATTTTTTACTAATGCTATAATATGCTCATATATACAATAGAATCTCATCTTTTTAACATAATTGCAACCAGTGCCGGTCTGCTATAAAATCACAATACAATACAATAAATTAAATGAATAAGAACATTAGTATTTAATTAAAAACATAAAGTAATAACAATCAGTCAGGGTAACTTCTTTTTAGAGTAGTTTTTTTACAGTCCGGATACAATTTTCTATGTTCCTGGCCACAACGTAGCAGGAACTGTTTCTGTTCTTCTTCAGTCGTGATAAGTCCGTTAAAATATTGCGTTTATTATATTAGCCCCTTCAGCAGTATCATTCACAACTCCCAAATGACTTACTCTTTTTTTAGCTTCCTGAAAAGCAACATTATTATCTCAAGAAGATAAATCTACCTTTAGGAAACTGTCGTGGATCTGCAGACTTGATAAAAATTGTTTGCTCTTCTCCGATACGAAATCATCCAGTGTTTTGTCTGAAGAAAAGAAAAATAAATAAACTTATTATATAAGCATAATAATAAATATTTAAATTAAATGAATAAATCAAATAAAGATTTAATTTCACAAAAAGTAAATTTAACTTACC
>JAYXIM010041187.1:0-10730 GCA_037575425.1 Anastrepha fraterculus | reverse complement strand
CTCAATATATCCACTGAAAGGTTCATGTGCTGGAAACAAAAGGTACTAGCCGAGATACTCAACAAGTCGCAGACGTAGATGCTTCCATGCCATCCACTGGAATAGGGAATCTCGAATGTAGACTACTTCTGTAAAGATTTTAGATTTAGATTTGGTGTATAACCTTACGAAATCAAATTAACTCAACAAGAGAAGTCTCTTTATCATTTTAAGTGACGAAACTCTTCGACTGCTCTATGAAAAAGTTATATTATAATATGTCCTTAATGTACAACCCTGTATATGTGTATTCCTTTCTAGCACAGGTTGCAATCGTGAACTTAAGGGACTGTTAATCTCTCTATCGAGAGCATTGGTAGCTGACAGCTTTTATAATAACATAGATTGCGTTACTGTCAAATTGATTTTAAAAATGATTATTGAACAAAGTTAAAGACTAGAGCGGAAAGTGATATGCCATAATTTAGTCCAAATCAAGGTGAATTGAATACTTAAGGTGGCGCATTCCCAAAACAGTTACTTTATTTTTCGAGATTTCGACAAGTCTGAGGCTCCTTCCCAATACAAAACAAATGAACAAAACATATAAAATGAGGAGAAATTACATCTTTGTGGCAATTCAATGAATGGCTTGTCATTTTAAATTTAAACTAAACAAAGTAATTAAAACGAAGTTTCGAAGTGTGAAAGCACAAATGAATATACATAATGCCTCCAAATGCAGGTTTTTTCCGTCTTGTACGGATGACGCCGTGGTAAGAATGTGTGTGTGGGTGTATAATTTCTTACTTTTGGTAGTTTCTATTGTTTTCGTTTACTCTTCCTCTTCACAGACAACTATTTCTTTTTTTTTTGTTTATTCATGAAGTCTGACGACACAGCGAATAAGGAAGGCGCAACCTTGAATTCTATCATCCTTGGGTTGCAACCGTGAACGTACATAAGTAAAGGTTGATCTCTCTATCGAGAATAGCGATAGCTGAAGTAGATCGATTCGACAGCTTTTAAAATAGATAAAAATGATTATTTTACATATTTGAAGACTATTGAGGAAAAATGGCATAAGTCACATTTTAGTAGAAACAGCTCTTTCGGTAGAATAATGGGCGAATCTATCAAAGTTGATATCATTAGACCAGCTGATTTGTTTTGTTTTCCTTCGCCGTATACATTCGGATGTCAGCACAAAGTGAAATGACGAAAAATCGCTCCATTTGCACCATCATCGTATGCTTCTAACTCCAACTTCATACCGGCTAATATAAAAAACGTTGCTGTTGTTTTAGTGTCATTATCTTTAATGAATGCGCCTTGGTAGCATACTAATTTTACTTTCTGATGACAATTCGGTTATGAGGAATACTGCTACAGATTTCAACTTTGAATTGAGTTTTGCAAAATTACTTCAAATCGAATTAAATAATTATTTTCCCGTGAAATTATTTGCGTTGTGTTTTAACCCCGCCTGCCTTATTTGAGTGGTTCGATTGCAATTTATAAATTAAATCTTAATGCGTTTTTACGGCACCTTTTAAATATTTGTTTCTGATTTTTTCATTTTTACAGTCGGCAGTCCAATTGACGTTAAAAGAACTACGAATCCGGACCCTGCATACGTCGAAGAGATACATGCCAAAGTTGTGGAGGCTGTACGTGAATTATTTGAAACCTATAAGAGCGAATATATTGAAAATGGTGATGAAGCTCAGTTGATTATAACATAAATGTTTTATAGTTGAGCAAATGTAATGATTTTTATTCAAATCTTATAATTAATAGTGTAATTTTAAATATTTTCTTCTGATTTTTCATATGCATATGCAAATTCATATGCAATATGTTTTAATATTTTTAATTAAGTTTTCTTTTGTTTTTCTGATAATAAAAAAAAGTGATAATTTGCTTTAATTTTACGTCAATTTTTGACAAGGAAAATCGCAAAAAACATCCCTAATGTTTGTAGGTTTAGTAGCATAGACTATCAAAGGTTGGTCTGGGAGTTTCGTATCAGCATGCTTTTACGCTATCCGCCTAAGAAAGAAAAGAAGGTGAACAGCCAACAATATAATTACCGTCTACACCGAGGATTCGGAGAAGGAGACCACAGCTGGTTGCTCTTCGGCCAACAGTTGATTAGAAAGATAACTGCTGGCATTTTCAAGCAGAGATCTTGATTATCAAGATTGCAGGTAGTTTTCTACAAGAAAACATGTTTCGCCAAAAAGTATCAATAACTTCGTTGACAATCAGGCTGCACCGAAGTTATAAACTCGAAGAATGTAAATTTCGAGCCTCGCTGAGCAGCTTACTATCTCTTTCGCTGCGGAGGCATTTTCTAAGGAAATGAAATAGCAATAGAGATGGCGAAGTCAAGCTGAAAAAAATATATTAGCGAGTTAGATATCTTTATACAATTCAGTCTTGGTGATCCATAAGTGGTAAAGATAATTGTAGATTGTACCATAGCGGCAACAATTGACTTATGATAAGAAAGAAATGACTGCATGGACTCAGCATCATTATGATGAAATTTAAATGGGAATATAATAAATTTCCTCTAAAGACTCAGCAGATATACAGACAATGTATAAACAGGATATATCATGAACATTATACTACTGAGCAGATGCTTCAACAATGGCATACAAGTTCTCTGCAGAAGATGCTAAGATGAATAGCGCATACCACAAATTGAAATTGGTAAGGTATACACCAATTATATTGGGGTCTCAATAAGATCGCCTTTTTTATATTAAATAATTGCAGACTCTTCCGAAACCTCTTCCTACTGTTCTCGCAAACACAATAGGTCTAGAACGTTTAATGAAGGTACGTATGTAGATCAAGAAAATCTCATTAAGATTGAAAAAGTTATTGTTAAGCTTAAGTGTACTCATAAGTAGAGAATTGGACCGAACTTTGGCCAATTTCAGTAGTAGACAAACCGAAACTGAACAGAATATTTTAACGGTACAAGTAATAAAAAAGTAAAAGAAATTTCAATCACATTAATTTCAGCTCATAACATATATGTACTTATAGTTATGTTTACCTCCTAGCGGTACCGTCTATTGCTACATACATACCTATGTATATAGCTGACTTGCAGTATTAAGAAATCCCTCACTAGCCACACTTGATGGGAGAGCAGATAAATAAAAAATTGAAAGAAATGCTGTGCTTTTTTTTGGCCTAAACCGAAAGCGAAGTTCGGTCGTTCTCTACTCATAAACGATTCTGGAAATTACAATCATGTTTATATAAAAAATCATGTTTTCTATTCCAAATTTAGTCCGAGGTATTTGTCCTAAAATACTTATTTTAGAAATGCCCCTACATGTGTATGTATGTAGAAGTATATATCGGGTGTTTTTTAAGAGCTTGCATTTTTTTATTATAATATGGTAGATAATTTCATGGCATTTATTTTTTGAATATGATATCCAGCATATGTTCGCTGCGGCTTTGAGTTGCTTGGTTCATTCGATGAATCCAATTTTTGACTACTTTTTGCAATGAACCTGGCCGCATGGCGTCAATGGTGGCTTGAATATTACCATACAGCGATCGCTAAGCGCACTGTATGGTAAGTTGCAATGTCTGGTTGGGACCAAATGTCGTCGATGTTTGGCTGATTAATTTTTGGAAGAAAAATTCAGTCACCATGTCTCGATAACTGCAGTTCCTTCTTTATTTCGAAATATAAATAAGAGCCTATGTCGCGCCAGTGCTCTATGAACTTCGCGAACAGATTTATTTTTTCCAAAGTAAATTTCCCCAATTTGGAGATGTTATTCTGACGTTAAAGAATTCATGACGACTTCCCAAACCTTACTGAATAGAAATGTCAACGCAGTTTGTCATTCTCAGCTGTCAAATCATACTTCTCGACATCGATAGTCCACACGCAACTAAAAACACACCCGATACTTCTAATGCATAAGGTAGCCGGGCACCTTGACACTTCGAGTTAGGGTGTAATAAGAAAAATGAAGCGTGTCAGCTTCACAAGGGGAGTAATTATCATCAGATCTTTTGAAATAGAGAAATTAAGTTCACACAAAGCTTCAGCTCTCCAAGTCAACTGTTCCTAAGGAAAATTTTACTTTATGTGCCCGGACGCCTTATCACACACATAAGGGTTAATCTCAAATTAGTATATATATGTATAAAGACATTCTGTTAAAAAAGTAGCGGGAATTGTTCAATAAAACGCAAAATAATTGTTTAATCATCAAAATTTATTTTGTCGCCTTTGAAATAGGCTTCATTCGAAGCAAAACACATATGCCAACGATTAGTCCAGCCATCAAACAGCCTTTTAAATGCGTTTTAAGTTTTGGAAAAAGGGAAAAGTCACAGAGGGTATTCACAATATAAGCCTTTTGAGACGGTGCTTGCATGGTGCACGATCCATGAGGTTTCTTTCCATAAATTGGGCCGTTTCATCCGCACATTCTCTCTCAAACGTCGCATAACTGCCAAATAATATTTTTTATTTACCGTAGAACCATGATAATCAACTTACCGAACAACATGATAATCAAAGAAAACGAGTAGCATGACTTTCACTTTTTACCGACTTTGACGTGGTGTTTTGGTTTCGGCTCATGTGGATATCGCTATTCAGCCGCCTGGTTTGCATGTCAAACTCATACACCCACGTCTCATCACTTGTTATGATGCGCTGGATAAACGTTGGGTTCGAATTCACTTGCTCAAGCATGTATTCAGCCACCTTCTTCCGAGGCATTTCTTGAAAGAAATTCAACTCTCTTGGAATGAGTCGAGCAGCCACGCCCAATCGATGGTGCAAAACGTTGCGAATTTATTCGTGAGACACGCTAAAGTCACGAGCTACATCTCTCAAACTTAAATGATGGTTTTCCAGCACCGTTTCCTTGACTTTGTCGACGTTTTCATCCGTTGAAGTCGTTGATGGGCGACCAGATCGGGGCAATTCTTCCACGGTTTTTCGGCCCTCTGCAAAAGCTTTATGCCACTCGTAGACCCGTGTTTTTGATAAAGCAACATTTTCAATGATTCAGCACACGAAATCCCGTTCAAAACACAAAATTTTAGACAAATTCTTTGTTCGATATTTTTATCCATAGAGAAAATCGCAGACCACACCTGCGGTTGACTGATATAATTAAATGCCAAAAACAAGCTAATTGACAGATCACGCTCAAACTCTGCGACACTATAGAGGACAGTTGTATCAACATTCCAGCAAAAAAAAAAAAATTAGACATACCTACATTGGTAAATTTTTTTCACAGAATGTGTATGAAAATTTAATTTAACGTAAGCCTAGATACTAAAAGAATTGAATTTTGAAACACGCATTTGTTATTACTATTTTATTTTCTTTAATTCCACTTGAATTTTTCGCACTTTCATTATTTCACTCTTTTATGTATACAGAAATGTAAAACCTAAAATTTGAATATTTTATCAATTCGCCTAAAAATTTGTGATATTTTGCGTAAAAAAGCCTTTATTACATATCAATTTCAACTGGACGCCAATATAATTTCAATATTTTCATTTAACATAAAATAAATGAAACCGAGATTTGCGTTTTTATTTCAACAAAATTATCATTAACATTGTACATAGTATAATATCAACCCCATTAAATATGTATTGTAATAAATAAAAATGTATAAATAAAAACTTTACGAAATTTATTTTAAAACATTAAAATAAAATGAAAGTTATCAAATTCGCACTTCGAAATGTCTGTTGTGCCGTCTTAAATTCTCTTCACCTCCCACATAACAGTTACATAGCGGTACCGACATACGTGAATATTATATTATATAATAAGTAATTTCTTATTTATTTATCCTACATACATATATTTGCATTTGAAAATATTTAGCATTTCTAATTAAAAACGTTTCTTAACCAAGCGGCAAAAAGACTTGGATTTGCTTTACATCACTTTTGGTCTTTCAAGAATTCCGATTACGCCAACTACACGCACTATCTATGTAGTATTTGCTTGTGTATATGTACGTATGCATATACTTATCGTATCATATTGTATGTATGTATGTGTGTTTGTATGTAACTGTGTTTTCTTTCTAAATATTTTCCGCATTACTTGGCCATGCGCGCTCTATTGATATTTTGCTTCTCCGCCTCAGTGAACTCCAATATGCTCTCGATGGCCTGCAAATGCCCCTGTGAGTTTTCCTTGTCTGTTAAGAAGTAGTAAATGGCGCTCTTGAGGAACTGCAACGTCACCTCCGGATCTACGTGGGTGCGATTCTTTTGCGCTTCCAACAATCGACGATAAATTGTCTGCACGAGCGGAAAGGGAGGGAAATAACATCATAAAATCAACGCGTATTACGAGATGCTAAGCATATATTTACATAAATATTTATATACATATATTGTTTTTTAAGTAACTTAAAATTCTCATTTACTTTAGTGATTTCGAAAAGTAAATAAGGTACATACATATATTTTTTGAAAAAAAAAGAAAAGTTTAATTTACATGTGTAAAAAAGTATTTACAGTAAATTATGAAAACAGTGTTGGTGCTAAATGTTTATGAATTTTATGTCATGGAGTTTTCAAATATGCTGCCTACCAAACAAACATACATACATATGTATGTAAATTAGGGTATGCAAATGTATGTATATACATATGTATGTAGATATGTACGCATGGATTCATTAATATATTTATTTTATTTATGAGCAAAATTACAATGAGACATTTAGATTGCGGACATCTGTTTCTAAATGAATATTACATGAACAGTAAATAGTTAATGGATGGCGTGTTTTAAAACATTTGTTAAATGACATGCTAAATATTGATTTTGGATCATTTATTTCTCCTTGTGTTGTTTTTTTTTTTTTGTGTAGTATGAGGAACTGGCAATATTTTTAATTTACACTAATTGTATTAGTAGTTATATTTTTGCAACTATTAAACGCCTAAATCGTTCAAGAAAAAAAAATTACATATCTATGAGTATAAATGTGGTTCAATAGGGTCTACATACCTTCGTCCATATTTACTTTTCTTTCTAGTTTTATGTTGGTTCTTTAAAATAAACACAAAAACTTGCATTTGAAATTATATTTAAATTCAACTTAATAAGAATTCGGCTTAACTGAAACGTGAAGAACGTTTCCTTTAATTTCAGTGTTCCCGGACATGTGTGTGGTATATACCATATGTACATAGGTACACATTATACATGCATGTATGTATACGTCACTCATTAAGCCAGTGTTCGAACCAGTACCAGTATATTCACTGTGAATCTTCATGTGCTAGGTAGAAAAAGCATCGAACGAAGTACTAAAAATGTCACATTCGTAAACACACATCTACGCCTTCTATAGTTTATATTACTCCAAATCTATACCTTCTATATACAGAGTCCGGAACTCGAAGTGTAACCAACTTCAGACCGCTTGCGCAGCTGTTGCACGGAGATCAGCTGTGTGTTAGTTGGCTAAAAATGATAGTCCTGAGTATTGTTCACAAGCGAGCAAATCAGTATTGGATTTCAAACGTAATAGTGTGATTGCATTATATTTGGCTGCAAAATCACAACCAGCGATTGTTCGAGAGCTCGGGCACGTTAAACTAAATAAAGTTTTTTGCTTATCGCACCATTACTATTGATACTGGTATCATCGCGAAACGTCGTGGAGGTGGTCATCAAAAAAGACTGCAGCGTCACGTAAAATGGTTCAAAAAGCGAAGAAGCGACTTCAGCGAAATCCCCTTCGAAGTGCCAATCAAATGGCGAAAGAACTGAAAATACCATAGCATCCGCCGCATACTGAAAAGTGAACTCAAATTCAGGCCTTACAAGATCCAAAATGTGCATGATCTCACAACAAAGTAGCAACAAGTCAGACTTGAGAGAGCGAAAGAGTTGCGGTCACTTTCCGAACAACGTGTCTTCTGACACAAATTGTGCAATTTGTAAACTCCCAAAACGATAAGATTTATTTGCCCGACCGTTCATACGAGAATTTGGGCCATCGATTGACCATCAGGAGGCAGCACTCGCCACAGGCAATGGTTTGGGCCGCTGTAACCGCAGATAGGCGCTCCCCAATCGCTTTCATCGAGCCTGGCGTCAAGGTAAATGCGAAATATTATCGCGAAAGTATTCTAGAGATTGCTGCGGGCAGACAAACATTTCGGTGGCAGACCATGGACGTTTCAACAGGATTCGGCACCGTCTCACAAAGCTCGAGTGAACCAAGAATGTCTAAAAATCAACGTTCCGAACTTCATAACGACCACATAATGGCTCTCAAATTCACCAGACGCGAATCCGATAGAATGATGAAATGAATAAAAGTAGTTTTCTAAACTAAATTTATGGCCTTTTTAATTGGTTACACTTCGAGTGTCGCACTGGGTCCGTTATGAGGAAAAGACAGAACTGAAGACCGCGTATTTCACTGTTAAAACATATTTATCTTACCGATTTTTTTCCTATCACTGTCTTAACATCAGCTGCCATTTCGTAGTATAACTCAATTTTCATTTGACCGTGCCATTTGCTTGCCGCAGACAGATTTTCGATTTGTTTGATGCCATTTGAAAAATGAAATGTTAAGACATCAAGATGTCCACATGAGAAAACGGGACAAAGTCAGAACAGAAAATTAGCAGATGTTAAGACACATTAAGTATAAAGCGTAGATGTGGGGTATGTAATTGAGTTCAAAATAAACAAAATTGTCATTTGTAAGCCGTTTACATGAATTGATGTCTCTTTTCATACTGTGGAGAATTATGGGTATTGACCTGCACTCTTAAAAAATCAAATTATTTCAGAAAATGAAGACTCTTGATTATTTGAAGCGCTTATTGGTGGCTCTTTGTTCTTTCCTGGAACCATAGGGCTTCCTTTATTTATGCGTTGATTTAATTAAACTTTGTATCTTAAATTATCCTTTCAAAACCGCATACATTATTTTACAGGGACATGGGTTTTTGGAAAAACCCATTGTCTATCGAGAGTGGCATTGAACTGCAGGAAAAGCTCAGCCTAAGTATCTCTTAAGCATGCGTGTATCACACTTTTATTTTTAGTTTACTTGCAGTATTTTAAGTATTATGCTAGCAGTTCATAGTTATTTAAAAAAGAACGCCTACAAAAATGTTCAAATGTAAGAGTGTACAATTAAGCGAGTGGACTTTAGCTCGAATTTAAAAAAATTTAAAATTTTTTTTGCTTAATTGGGAATATTGTACAATCTTTGGAACATTTTAATGCGCTTTTTTCGAAACCATATTTTTCAAAATGGTGGGCATCATAACAGTTTTCACCTTGAGCTAAAAATTATCAAATTTTAAATACAATGAGGTGCGGAGCCATGAAGCTCCGTGATTTATAATAAATGGCCTCCGGGAAAATTGTGATTTAACAACATGGAACTGCTCCTTGGGAGGTTATTTGGTGTAATTGGCTTATGCGCGGAATAAGTTCAGACAATCAGCATATTTTAAAAATTTAAATTTATTAGCATAAAATTAAAAAAAAATTGTGTAACCGCTAGAAAAAAATGTCAATAATCAACGATAAAATTGAGCCACCTCAGTTTGAAATCTTTGAAATTTTGATGAAAATTTGTTCAAGATTTTTTAAATGTGACACAAAGTTTGAAGCTAGAAGTGAGATGCGTTTTACTGGAGAAGGAACTATATTTGCATGAAAAATTAGTTTTATTAAAGAAAAAACAAATATATGGTCAAAACTTGTCAATAAGTCCCTGTGCTATGGTATATTAATTAACGCACTGTATATAAAAACACACTCAAATGTCCATAGGCGCATCTGTACTTAGATTTCTATATGGTGGCGCAAAAATAATCACTCTTTCGTAAGATTTATAATGTTTGCAAATGGCGTCATACGTCAACCATATTTGAACTGGACACTTGTGAACTAGATAGTTTCAGTATTCAAACAGACACGCAATGAGCGCATAAAGGTCAAAATAATGGTTTCCATCACTTAAAATCATTTTTTATTTAATAAAAATGTTATTCAAAAACAAAGTTGCATGACTAATTTTGAGCCTCCTTGTATTATACGCTGCAGTTTTCAGGTTTCCCCATAAGGGTTAAGCTGTATACAAAAGCTTCCTATTTCTCAAATCTTCCTTTTTTGTTAGATCCACGATGACTTTTCACCCTTTGGTTTTTTGTACATTCTCTTTTAAAGAAGTCTTTGGGAATCTTCGGACATTTATACAGTGACTTTTTGCTTGCAGCTTTCCTTGTGTGTTTCTGACGTTTAAGCGGACAATTCTCTTGGTAATTCGTTCGTTGAGTGCGAGCCCAAAGTGCACTTGAATTAAAATACTGAATTGTGAATACGTTGAAAGCAAAATGTCAAAAAAACCTCTCGATTTCGTTGACCGACCCCGCGTGCATGCCTACCCCCTTGACTTATCTACACTTTCGGCCACTTTCACCCTGGGTGAAAAGTCATCGTGTAAATTGGCTCTGTCTTTTTCCAATTCCATAATACTACACACTGACCCTTGGTTTTACATTTTAATGCATTTTTATACTTCAAATATAAAGCACAAAATAGGTGTGCAACGAATTCCAAACCAAAATGAGTTAAAAAAATAGTAGCAAAATGCGTAATTATGATTCTGCTCTGCCTTGAGTTATACTATATGTCGTTGTTATTGCTTTTGTGAAAAATAAACTTTTTA
>JAYXIM010041185.1:0-31705 GCA_037575425.1 Anastrepha fraterculus | reverse complement strand
CATTCGCTCTAGAATAAGAAATATTCTAGTATCCTAGTATTTGCTAACTCATAAACGTACTGTAACGTTTCTTCAGTGAGTACCATCTTACCGAGATGCTATGTTAATCTGCTCTGCCTTGTCGGGTAGCCAGTCAGAGTTCTTAGATACTCCCAGTTAAGATCTAGAAGTTGCAGTAATTTAGTGTATTCGGTACAATTATTATTTTTTTATTTAAACCTATACCAAAACTGTTTTTTTGACGAACCAAATCTATGGTTAACGCCTAACTGAGCTCTAATTGGCGCTTACACCCTTTTTGAGTGTTTAGCCGAGCTCCTACTCGTATTTGTGGTGTGCGTCTTGATGTTGTTCGACAAATGAGCCGCCGTAGCCGAATGGGTTGGTGCGGGACTACCATTCGGAATTCACAGAGAGAACTGTTGGTTCGAATCTCAGTGAAAACATCAAAATTAAGAAAAACATTTTTCTAATAGCGGTCGCGCCTCGGCAGGCAATGGCAAACCTCCGAGTGTATGTATTTCTGCCATGAAAAAGCTCCTCTTGAATGGTATACCTGTCCCTAAAACGGTCTTACATCAAAACTGTAAGTAGTAAGGCTTTCATTGTTTGTTGTTTTCTTATTTTTTAAAGATTGATGTACGCCAGTAAAAGGAGAATAATTCCAAAACTAAAAGGAGGAAAATAATGCAATTGGAGTTATCAAAAATTTCATCAGAGGACTAATACCACTTGGAGACCAATTATCGCAGACTCTGTTCTATATAAATGTCTACACTGCATTCATTGTGTTTTATGCACACGCTTCATACCTACTCTCTTTATTGCAATAAAAAATAGTACTTTTCAAATAAATTGCCAATTACCTATATCCAAATCTCGTTATAGCCGGTCTCTTAAAAGGCATACCCAATATAAAGAAAAAATGTAAGTTGGTTTTTAATTTTTAAAATATTATACTTTTTATTTTACTTTATGAATATGAATATTATAATTTGGACTGTTCTAAGCATTCTTTGAAAAACATTTAAAGCAGAAAGCAATCTCGAAAAACCTCTCAACTTGATGTTGATTTGTTTACATTCTCACCGCCAAAACTTTTAGGTATGAAAAACATTTCTGCCATAAGACCAGGTAGGCTTTTTGACGCTTCTGGGCATATCGTTAGATCGTCTCAAGACTTGGTTAGGCTGTTACAACAACAATAACTCCTTCCATATACCGCATACCTCTCATATAAACAGAAAATACAAAGTTTTATATTTCATTAACCAACAACAACCCCTTACATATACCACCTAAATACCTCTCATGTAAACAAAAATTATAAAATTTTCTATTTCATTAACTACATAAAAAATGTTAAAAGTGTACTCCTGATCTGATTTTTCAGATTTTTTGGTAGATACGAATACCATCATTCCTTCTGGGTATATACATACATATATATAATTATCTCTACTTATACTTATATACCATACATATATACCCATACTCGTATGCCTACAAGCAATTAGTTGCGTACATTCGCTACAATATTTTCATAGAAATGGGACGTATTCGGCTCACAATCTTGCAACTACTCAACCAGAGACTTCGGCTGTAATATCTATAATAACTACTCATATCATAGTTGATTTCTAAAATGGAAAGCCATGTGACAACATCTACTTGGAAAATATGCCAAAACCTTGGAGTCTGTAACTCTGATTACATATCAGTTTTATTGTCTGACGAGTTCACAAGCTGTATATAAAATGGTATAATGGTATATTACTAGTCCCACTTCCGATATACTTAGGTATGCTTTCCAAGTACTTGTGAAATTTTATTGCAAGACGAAAAATAAAGTTTGTTTTCGAAACATTGCGAATGCCTCTAATTGTAATAATTTTTCAAACATTATGCTTAACATATTCAATTCTTTTCTGAGAGACAATTTTATCAGCTTTCTCTCCAAGTGGTTTAATAACTGAAAACGAATTCATTTTATATACAAATTTGTCTTGTTCTTAAAAGCGTATTAAATGAAACAATATTTTAACACCTTGCTAATTTTGGCAACATTTTTTAATGAAACTAGGGCTTTGTGTATATATAGAACATAAAAAAGCACAAACGGTTTAAACTTAAATAACTATATATGCATACTTCTAAGAGAAAATCTAATTAAGTAAGTATGTATGTGAAAAAATTGCACAATTGTAAGTAAAATAAATAAAATTCGCACTTATTATTAAATTAATTATATAAATTAATAGTCGTTTCCTGGTTTATCTAATAAAGTTTTTTAGTGGTTTTCTAAGCTACGTAACCATGAGAGTCATCCGCTCTGTTTTTAAATACATAATAAACAAATGAGTTCGCATAAAAAAATTAACACTAACAACTACTAAATAATTATTTTATTTGCATTCGTTACGCATTTGATTGGACTATACAATTTGCTTAAGAACCAAATTGAAGCAAACAAATGTTTATGTTAATTTATGTAAATGATGCTATCGTTGGTGGTGGGGTACACTAATCAAACATAATAAGACATAACATTTTTTCGATTAATAAATAAATGGGTGGCCCTACAAATAAGAAAATGTTTTTTTAATGATTTTAATGAAAATGTTTGTATGCAACTTTGTTACTTCTTCTTAATTGGCCACCCTGGAGCTGCAACTCGGTTAATGCTCCACAACTCACATTAACAAATTAACATAAAAACGAACTAATTCGTTGTACGAATGCAAAGTGAAGTGCTTTAATGCCGTTTGTGATACAAATAAATGTTTTATGTATGTATGTAAGTACTTAAGTATGCAAATTGTGAAAAATGCAACACACAACAACACTTAAGAATCACAATGCAATAAAGTGTAATATGCAAAATAGTATCGAAAATAGTATGAGGAATATTTTGAAAAATCTTACGCGTATATTTTCCAATTCATCTTGGGTATTTTGCAACTGATGCAGCAACTCATTAATAGAGACTTTGTTATCGGGTGCTCGATGTGCCAATTCGAGAGCCTGTTGGATAAGAAAAGAAACACCAATTATTTAATCATTCAATTACGGTAATTAATCAGTAATAAGAAGTGAAATGTGAGCGGCGAAGTTTCGTTTTTTGTTCAACAAATTTTCATTTCATTTTTTTTTTCAAACTTTTTAATCAGAATTTCTAGAAAGATGTTTGGTATGGAGTTTTATAGCCCATTAAGTTTTAAGTCAATAAAAAGCAAGTTTGAAGTGGGTCCAACATCGTGCTGATCTTTGACAATTTTTATTTGCTGACGATGTTGAGCTCCGTACTTGTATAACAACAAAATGTCATGCATTTGTTATATGGAATAACATCAAGGAAAATATTATTAAAACAACGGAATTTTCCTGCAACTTCATACTTTGTTATACTAAAATATAATAAGCTTTAAAGCTGCATACCAAAACTTTTTCTAGAAATTCTAATTAAAGACATAGAATCGTATAATTTTTGTAAAAAGCTGGAATTTTCAATTTACTTATATGGATTTTGTTAGACGATGAGCTACATACAATTTTGTGAAAGAATGATGCACACTCAAATTGAAAAAGCAAATGGTCAGATATGGTCAAAATGTTGTGGTGCTATAGTTTTTTTCGCGGAGTGTACTAATACGTTTTTTTGTGGTAGTTTCAAGTCAACCAATCGTAAGCAAGTTTAACTTAGTGAGGATCTTATGGTCAGGAGATGAGCTGTAAGGTGAACTAAAGTAACTTGCGACGCTCATTTTCCGACAAACCCGATGCCATCATACCTGGTCAACGGCAGAAGCTGGCATTGGTTAACACCCCTATCTATGCGAGCTGTACAGCCAAGGCCTATATACCAAGATTGAGAAGGGCCTTGAGGTTGTCTTTATACCCAAAGCAGGCAGGAGCTCACTTGCCTCTCCTAAGGATTTCATTGCTAATCAATCTTTCATCTTTCTTGCTAAAAACCCTTTAGAGAGAGTGATCTGCACATAAGAAGAGAAATTCCTCGGGGCGTTTGTCGCATACTCAACATGCTTACTATAAATGCAGATCAGTAGAATCTGCTCTGTATACAACAGTTAAAGATATAAGTATAGAAGAACCCCAATTTCAGAAGGAGTTTGCAGTGGACACCTTTTTCGACATTGTGGGGGCTTTTAAAAATGTCCTCCCGGAGGCAATCACTATTTTTTCGATAAACTGGGGGCTCATCAGGTTTATTTACGTCATCAATAAATACACGACCAACCCTATTTAATCCTCTAATTGCACATTATTAATTAACTAGCACATATGTTCTTCAAAAAGAGGGTCAGAAAGGCCCACCCCGTAGGAGTTAGGGAGTTGGAATATTATTTCAAAAAGGTTGTTCACTTAATTTTATTATAGGCCACTGAATATAGTAATGGTGTTTGAACTCGATTTATAAATAATATTTCAAGAAACGCATATAGATCTATGTTTTTAGTTTGTTTTGTCGAGGCCCTAAAATGGCTGGTGCACTATGTTATCATAAACAAAAATAGCAATCGTTGCTGAAAGTCCTTTGTATGGCTCAAGAAACTACTAAGCAACTACATTTGGGTATAAAGAAATCTGAAGAAATCAGGAAAAAAACTTGCAATTATTGCCATTCTTCCAATCATTATTTCGATCCGCTACTCTTTCGATTTATGATTTTCAGGCTAATATACAGGGTGAACGATATGAAGTGTTACCTATTCAACACACCATAACATTTTTATGTGAAACTAGTTTTTATTGATTTCAAAGACAAAATTGTTCAAAAATGATTACAATTTTAACATATATTGACTTTAACTCGTTATGACCACCTTTTGCCTTGACTATAGCCTTCAAACGGTCAAAAAATGAGTTGCATGCTGCACGAATGTGATCTTGAGGTATTTTGGCCCATTCTCGTATAATCGCTTTTTTCAGCGCATCCATACTGGCATATTTTTAGTCCTCACCTTGCTCTCCAAAATGGACCAGATGGAATAGTCCATCGGATTTCCGTCTGGCGAGTTCGAAAGCCATTGTGTGGACGAAATGAAGTGTGGAACATGAATTTTAACTATTCTTGGTTCACACGAGCTTTATGAGACGGTGCTGAGTCCTGTTGGAACGCCCATGGTCTACGACCAAAATATTTGCGTGTCCATGGCTCTAAAGCAGCTTTCAAAACATTTTCCCGATAATAAGTCGCATTCACTTTGACACTAGGCTCGATAAAAACGATTGAAGAGCGTCCATCAGCGATCACAGCGGCCCAAACCATTACGTAGGCTCAAATTCTCATATGAGCGTTCGGGCAAGTAAACACGATCGTTTTGAGTGTTTATGAACTGCTCAATTGGGAAATTTTTTCATCAGAAAACACAATGTTAGGAAATTCGCCCCGGTCGTGCAAGCGCAACAACTCCTTTGCTCTTTCACACCGAACTTTTTTTAGCTGGGGTGAGAGATCGTGTGTTTTTTGGAACTTGTAAGCCTTGACCTTGAGCTCATTTTTCAAATATGCGTCGAATGCTGTCCTTGCGATATTTTCAGTTCTTTGGCCATTTTTCTTCCACTTCGACGTGGATTTCGTTCAAGTCGAGCCTTCCGAACCATTTCTGACGTTGTTGCGGTTTTTTTGGTCCACCTCCATAGCGTTTTGCAATGCTGCCAGTATCGTTGTAACGTTTTATAGTGTGATACACAAACATTTTATTCACTTTGAGGTGGATGTGATTTCCCAGCCAAATATAACGCAATCACACTATTACGTTTGAATTCCATCACAGAAAAAAAATTCAACAAAACTGAGACGCAAATGCTTTTGATGGCTTATAAACAATATATTGAACTGTCATTAGAACAATTTTGACGTTGATGCCATGAGCTGTTTTACAGATACAAGTAGTGTGAAGTTGGTAACACTGCATATCGTTCACCTTGTATGCATAGATTCAATTTATTGTAACCGTGAGTGCTCGCTAGTTTTCCTAGAATGGATACAATGACACCACCGAAGAATGTGGAGATGAATTTTCTATTGTGTAGCATCACAATTTAGGTTAAGTCGCAATAGCACGCAAAAACAGTATTTTGGCTATTTTTTTTCTTACGACTATCGACTGTGCAACGCCGGCACGAGACAGATTTAGTAATTTTTTTTGGTACCAGCAAAAATAGCAATATTGTTTGGTCAGCTCAGCACTCCCTTATGGAATGTAAGTTTATCTGCTTAAAATGAAGCTCGAAAACCTTTATTCCCCAATCCTCATGGGAATAACCAGATGGAAACACATAATCTGGGAAGGAAAAAATTTAAGTACTTTTCTTTAAAATTGAAAACGAAGTATTTAAGGACTGTGGCTCCTAGGCCGATTTCAAACCTTTCAAAACTTCATAGTAAAAAATGTGGAAAGCTGTTGCGACATTTTCACTCTACTTTTCTAACTTTTTTTTTTAAATATAAATCTATGAAGCTGTACTTTATCCCAGTATACATTCCATTCCATTTATCTCAGTATATTTTCCAATATTGTTCGGTATGACGTATAAAGGAAAATAGGTTCCGCATTCTCCATTAACTCACCTGATCTGCGCGAGCGATGCGTTCCGCTTCCTGCCCCTTCTGGTACATATGCAGATACATTTTGTTTTGCTTTTCCTCGTGTTCGGCCAGCTTACGCTGTAAGTCTTCCAATTGCTTTTCCAACTCTCTAATCCGTTCTTTGGCGTGCTCATAGTCGGGTACAATGTCCGCATACCGTGTATTGCACTCAGCAAGCTTTTGCAGTAACGCCTCCACTTTGTCGTTATGTGAACGTTTCATCTCGCTACTAGCGCCATCCTGTGTACGAATCAACTCTTCAATCTTCTGTTCATACATGCGTATAAGCTCTTGACGTTGCAGCTCGTAGTTCTTGATGGTAGCAGTATAGTCCTCCTCATCGCCACCAGCGGCACAAGCTTCATGACCACCTGCCTCTGCCGGATCTATTGCTTCATCACTGCCACATGCGATATCCTGCGTGTGGGCTGCATAAGAGTCCTTCGAGTGAACCGAGAGATCTTCAAAATGACCCGAATCGGCAAAGGAACTTTGCATTTCCGACGTCAACTGTGTAGTGTGATGTAAATGCTGGCTATGTGTATGAAGATGATGTTGATTAGGTATATGACGTGGACTCGATTTGGTCGCATCATCGACCATATCAACAATTGGCGAGACATCTTGCGACGTTTTCAGTTCGGCTTCGCGTACAGTGACCGCATCGCTAGATGCAGACCGCTCCTCGGGTGAGCTGAGCGATGCTTTGAACAAGCGCAACTCAACAACTTCGCGTGTAAGACGCAATATCTCCGAATCTTTTTGCTCAAGATCTTGTCGTGCAAGGCATAGCAGCTCCTTGAGACGTCGTATATGACGTGCAGCACGCTGAGTGGGCGTTAAATAATCGGGTCCCACTTGACCAGCATAGTTGGAGCAATGAACCACATATTTCATCTTGCGGCCGCTGAATGTAGTACCATTGCTGCGGGAGAGAAATGCGAAATAACTGCATAAATAGGAGAAATAGTAGTAGAGAATTGGTCACTTACCGTGCAACATACGGATGCTCACAGGACATAGTCGAACGGCCAGAAGTGGTGGTCGCAAATGAATACATCGAATCTAAATCATCATCCAGGTACGTACACGGCGAATCTGGTGTGACAGGCGGTGTCTTTGGTGTTAATTTCGTTTCCTGTGCAGTCGTAGGCGAAGATTTTACGTAGCGCGTAGTGACCGCAATGTTATTAGGAGTTTTCGGTGTAACTGGTGCTATCCTATTGGCGTCGCTTCCGTTTCCTGTTGGAGTACCTGCGACTGCTGCTGCAGCTGCTACTGTTGCTGTTGATTTCGTTGTAGTTGTCGATCGTTCGCCGCCGCTACCATTCAGATTCAAAGACTGTATGTGTGGCGTAGAGAAAGGTTGAAATGTTATTAAAATGAAAAATTAGTTTTCGGACAATGAGCGCGTTCGACGCCCAGCGGACAACAAAAAGTATACATATACACACACTAACAAAGTAATGTTTTCAATACTTTCTATTTATGCATTACCAGCTAAATTGTGTTGATTTTTATATGTAGTGTGTTAGTTGTTGTTGATATTTTTGTGGTTAATTACTACTAAGCGGTCGATTGGCTTGCAATTTTTTTGTGTGTTTTTTTTTTTTTACTTTTTTTACAAAATGTGAAGGTAACCGCATAAACTCACAGACGACGAATGGCTGGCTACTATGTACAACCATGGACTATTCACAAAGTTTATGACGAACTATTTAGCTAGCCGGTGAATTACTGCTGCAAGCTGCGAAAAACGCTACAATGCTTAATTTAGCTTACAAGTGAAAAAATAAATGAAACAATAAAATTAGGTATTCAATGTTTGCGTGCCGCGCAGCCACCGCGAACCGCGCAAACCACTCGAGCATAATTTGTATTTATTTTCATTTCTTTTTTCACTTTGATGATGCTGCGGCAAACACAAATTGAGAAATAACCACATGAATCGCATCATTCGCTACTTACTACAACACTTTACGACTTCTGTTACTATCGCTGGAACATGAGCACTAAATGATTATCGCTCAACAAAAAATTTCAAAGTATTAAGAGTAACTTAGTATGTACAAGACGAAATACAAGAAAATCAAATGCGGCGGGCTCATTTTAATAGCTATAGCATAAATAGTTGTGGCCAATTTTCTGCTCGAACTGGCTGATGGATGTGCCGATAAGGTGAACCAGTAGATGGTTGGACGAAGGGGTAGTGAAGCAAAGGAAGGAAATGCGAACTAAATAGCAAACCAATAGATTAGCAAATTTCCCGTCCCCGTTTTCGCGCTTGTGTCCAATAAGATGTTTGCACTTGAGTAGTTGAAGGCTCGAGTGTAAGCTATTAGTCCACCGTTTTACCACAGCCCATCACCGTTCCACCATAAAATCTCACAATTTCCTCATAAATCTTTACTTTTTTCACTCCTTTTTAGCTCTTCTCTGCTGCTCTAAGTCTTGCCTAATTTACTATTTATCTTCTGCGTCTTCCAACTATGCGTTCATGCCTTTTACCACTATAATTTAGACACCGCGACATTCAAGCAATTATAGATATTTACGTACTCAAGACTAACGAACGGTTTGAATTATGCCACTGTAGAAAGGTGTGAGACTACTGCTGAAGTGCGCTTAAGTTCATTTTTTTATTTTCTTAACTCTTAAACTTTACAATCTTTTATTTGGCGTTTGGCTACTATTTAGGCAATATATTTTTGTGGTATTTTGTTATTTTGCAAGTCAATAAAAAATTGCATAATTGTAATTACAACTCGTATTTATAAGGGGATGATAAAGAGGTTTCAATCGTATTTAAATGCAAATGTGCTCTTAAATTTATTTCATAATCAAGCAATGCCGTTCAAGGGTTACGTTTTTATGATGGTGACTTTCACGAACGGGTCATTCTTTTAGAATTATTAAAAATTCTATCAAAATACTGAGTGGTACGGTGGTCGTCGAGTGGTTGAAACTTTATGGACCAATTTTCCAGTACCATCTTAACTTTATTTTCCAGGTAAACAAAATTTAAATGCCCAACTTAGAAGGCTTAAACTAAGTTGCATGGTGCAGATCTAAACTAGTCAACTGCTGTAAGGAGAAGATTAAATCTCTTGGGTGTGCAGGTAAAATTTCTCTAATCTGGGTTCGAGGACATAAGAACATAGAGGCAAATGAAATTGCTGTTGAGCTTGTGAGAAAGGGGACTGTATTGGTCTCAGAGACTTCCTATCCGGCTATCGGCATCACCCTGACTCTCGTTAGAGGGGAATTGCACAACTTATTTCTCAGGAAAGCGTAGAAGGGATGGAGCTCCATTTCCCCAATACAATAAACGGATCACTCAGAAAGTGCTGGGCACTCCTCATTCAATTTCCAAACTCGTAGCTGTGTTTACCGGTCATTGGATCGGCGCACACGCGCAAAAGCTAGGATTATCATTTAACCCCCATTGAAGAAGCTGTAGGCACCTTTCAGAGAAGGTTACTGCAACCCACTTTCTCTGTAAATGCCCGAGACTGGCAGATAGACGATTAAGGTCACTGGATGATCCTTTCTTTCACAGCTTGGGGCAGTGCGCCAACCTAAATCCCATCAATCTTCTCCATTACATCAACAGCACTGGCTGACTGTAGATATCTGCCTATTGGAGGTCTCATAATGGTATCAAAACGGCGCTGTAGTGCTGCTTGGGGAGTGCCAGAGTGATACTTCAACTATTACGCCTACCTTCCTACCTTATATTTAAGGTAGCGGTAATCATAGATAAGTAGACAATTCACTATTGAATGTTCCTGTGCCGGTAAAACAATGCACAAATTGAAGCAGCACAAATTTCGCAACCCTGAGCGTTCTAGCTCAAAATGAACAAAATTAGTCAATTCCACGAACATTGGAAGTCTCTCGATCTTATTTGATGATTTTTGCACAAAGTAAAGCCTATTGGCTATGTAATCATACTTGGCATTCAATAGTAGGCTTAGTACAAAAATTTAATATTTTTGGGCAAGATGAAAAACCTTATTATCTCAGCCATTTGAATATCACCCTTAGTCGAAAACCTCGGCAGTTAGTGCTTTACTAGTTATATAAGTGAAATAAGTATTTATGATTGTTTATCTTTTAAATTATTAAAAATTTTCCAAAAATATATGATCATTACTATAAATTGTGGTCAGATTTTTATTGTTTTGCTTCAGCATTTGTCAAAGTTCTCAATGACATACAGATGTCATAATAATTAGTAAAGTTTGCTTGCCGAACGAGTGTAAATTATTACAAAATGTCGAAGTTCCAGCTCAACTGTAAGTACGCAGCCGGACTTTTGCCAAAAATAATTTTTTGTTAAGCGAGTATGTCACAATTCACAACCTGTTCAATGCAGCATCAATACAACCTCACAGATCGACTATTTGGTTTTCAGTCTCTTATGTTCTTTAAGGACGTAATCAGTGGTTTCATTGACTGTTCTGAACTTCTTGGTCTGATTAGTTGTAATACACTTGGGAAAGCTCTTCGTGTTCAAAATTCATTTTATCGTGCACCTATAACCAGAGCACTTTTGTGGTACTATATAATAAAATCTAAAAGAAGTAAATATTGGTTTGTCATATCCGAGGTCTGCTTTTAAATCTTCCATTGACGTTCTGTTCTGTTAGTTTATATTGCCCTTTTATGGGATATATTATTAGTATTTTAGAATTTTATTAATAGTAGTTTTTTGATTATTATGATACTTTCACGCAGCACTTCATTTTTCCTATTTTATTTTATTTAAAAATCGCAAATCTTAAAGTTACAGCATTGCCCAACCATTCACTGAAAATTTAAAAACAAGTAACTTGTCTTTGTGATTTGTGTTTTGACTTAAGGGTGGCTTCTTGTATCGTACACCGTGGGTATCCGTCGGTTGGCTGCATTATCTAGTACCTGTACTATTAGAAGAATCTGTCGCTAAAGCGAAACACACTTTGGTGTGAATCTGACGTTGCGATTTCGAACCGTTGACGTGGATTTCAAAACCTCAAATGTGCACAGACATCCACAATTTTTAATTTTGTTATTTTGCCCTATAAAATGAGATGTTTACGAACGTTTTGTATTAGTTTTTCTACATCACGCATTCAATTTTTTAAATTTAATGCTTTCCCACTATTTTCTGCTTTTTTCACGCTCTCGATTCGCTGTCAATTGTCAACTGTAAATGCGTCAGATTCGCACCAGTATGCGCTTCGCTTAAATTATGATTTAATTTATTGCCCTTTATTTGAATTTCAATGAAACGGGAAAAAACAGGGAAGGGTTGGACTATTTGATAATAATAAAGTCAGGGTTTGTGGTCTGACTTCTTGTAAATGTACAGTTAACTAATTTTCAACCAAAAACAAACAAAAAATGTGTTCAATTTACATACGAAGGTATGTATGTACATAAACTATTTGAAAATATTCTGCACATTTTTTAAAGCGTAATTTAAATCTGCAACGGTTTTATCGCAAATGACAATCAGTACAAAGGATGGCTACTGCGTTTCGATTGCGGTTATTGGAATGCAGTAAATTTAAGAATTACTTCATTCACCGCTTTTTATCAGCGAGCTTCTTTATTGATCAGAAAAGAGAATACCAGAATGAGCATAATTAAAAAATTCACAAAAGTCGTTTTTTTTAAACTCTGCTATTGGAATATTCAATATATTATTTAATGATAGTTCTCGCTAATTGTAGCGGCCACAATTTAAGCAAATTTATCTGTTTGTAAACGCTGGCTTTTTTATCAAACCTGACAAATCACATAATTTCACAAAAATCACTCCTGGTCATTGTTTTTGAAAAAAACATTTACTGTTCCATAGATATAAAATGTTCAAATTTTCTGCTGATATGATAGAAGAGCAATAAATGCTTTTATTTTTGCAGGAGCATGATTCCATTGAGTTCCCAATACCCGAGAGACCTCTTCTTCTGCGCATTTTCTTATGTGCTCCATTATACGATTGTCAATAATCAAAGAAAATGCAGTTCTTACTTGCCCTTCTGAAATATGTTATATTTCGTTTGGCACATGCCATGTAGGCCATACACAGCCTCCATTAAATTATTATTGGGTTGGGAATAAGTTCATAGAGTTTTTATATTTTCTTTAATTTTACAACAATTTGTTTGCTGTTTGGCACTCTTTCTGTTTGGAACTCTTTCTGCTCTACAAAAGTATGTTAAATGTATTTTTGAGCTATTTAATTTTTTATTAGTTTTGAAGCTTAGAAAAATTCAACATTTTCAACACCTGCTCTTCTTAATTCTTCCTCGAGGTCAAAAAGCTGCCGAAGCAGCCCGGGACATTTGCGATTTGTATGGAGAAGGTGTCATAGGCGAGTCTACAGTACGAAAATGGTTTGCAAAATTCAAGTTTGATGTCGATGACACGTCCCGCAGTGGAAAGCCTTCTGAATTCGATGAAGAACGTCTCAAATCACTTTTGAAGGAGAAAGGTCACCAAACCAGTCGTGAATTGGCGGAAAAAATTAGCTACGATCTTAAAACGATTCTCAATCAATTGCATTCAATGGCCTTCAAATTGCTTCTCACCATCTCGCCCGCTATCGAGCAACACCAAATCGTCACGGTAGATGGGAAGTGGTGCCTATACATCAATATGAAGCAAAAAAAGGAGTGGGTGGCTCCAGGAGATATGCCAAAGCCGAGAGTTCAGCCGGATCTTCATCCAAATAAGATCATGATGTGTGTTTGGAGGGGCTGGGAGGGCATGGTGCACTGGGAAATGCTCGAAAAGAATGGCAAGGTTAACAATGGTACATTTCCCAGCTACACTGCGTGAATGAGGCTATTCGATTGAAAAGACCTGATCGTCATAGTCAAACCATACTCCTTCACGAGAACGTTAGGCCCCATGTTGCGCAAGTCGTCAAAGGCACACACCAAGAGCTTGAATAAGAGGTCCTTCAGCATCCGTTGTATTCTCCAGACCTTGCACCGACCGATTACCATCTTTTCCGCTCCCTGTCAAATCTTGACGCCCATTAAGGACGTTACCTTCGATAATCAAGAGGTCGTTAAACACTGGCTCAATTCTTTTACATCGGACCAGGAGATTTTTGGCGGCACGACATCAACAAATTGGTCGAGAGGTGGGAAGAGGTTGTAAAGAGCAACGTCGAATATACATATAATTGATTAACTTATTAATATAATTATTGTTTTTTGTTTAAATAAAGGTTTTCGTCCAGGTGTTGGCATCACTTTTACTTTCTGAACTCGATAACGTTCTTTTTCTCTTTTGTCCTCTTCGTTACTTCAAAATATTCTCCTCTTCAATTTCTTTGCCTGAGAACTCACATTCGTCCGCAGTGTCAAATGAATCATTATATTGTTCTATGTTATCCACGGCGGCCGCCGTAGCCGAATGGGTTGGTGCGTGACTACCATTCGGAATTCAGAGAGAGAACGTCGGTTCGAATCTCGGTGAAAGATCAAAATTAAGAAAAAGTTGTTTCTAATAGCGGTCGCCCCTCCGCAGGCAATGGCAAACCTCCGAGTGTTTCCACCATTAAAAAGCTCCTCATAAAATTATATATATATGTTATCCACTTCACTTTCAGATAGTTTCTCTTGAGTAAATTCCGAACTCTATTCGTCTACTTTATTTATAGCTCACAATGATTCCAATTATCTTGAATGTTTCGATATTTTTGAGATAAGAATTATTAGTAAAATGATAGAATAAGAATTCTTGATTCGCAAAATAGCACTATAACGTGAAATTTTTACTGTGATACTCGCTTAGAGTAGAGTGAAATTGGCTATGCATCTATCAGCCAGCAACAAATTTAATACAATGCAGCAAAATATATCACGCAATTGCAAAAATGTCCAGGACAGCCGTTTTGCATCACAAGAAATACGATTCAAGATATAGAAGCTTTGCATGACTCAAATTACCCCTTGAGGTAGATAGGGCAGATTACATATACATATTTCTCAATTAAAGAATTAACAAGGAGGAGTAGATCTTGGAAAATACATTCGATATATTTTTTAATAAAATTCGTCAAATTCCAAAGGGTGATGTGATAAGCTTTTTTTCAAGAAATTCTGACAAAAAGTTTAAAATGGTTCATTTGACTCGTCACGGTAGGCTTAGAGTTAAAACGCTGGTTAATTTTAGATATCAGATTAGCAGAGCAGTTGGGGTCCTGTAAACCAACGGGCAGTTTTCTTTTGAAAAGAATGTCATACCAAAGCCGATTTGACTGCATGTTATATATAAGCTATTGCTTAACACAAGGCCATTACTGAATAAGTATACGAAACCAATCATACGAAATTAAGACCGACCAACTTAACTTAATCTTTTATTAATTTATTATTCATTACAAGAATGATTCTCCATCACTATTGTTGCTACCTGGCATTGGTTAAGTCTTCATGTTTAATGTAAATGTGTGTCGTCTGTCGGCATTAATAAAGTTAATTGTGTATTTGCTGCGTCAAGTAGGGTTTATTGTGCACTTACATCCATGCATATGTACATAGAGCATACATACATACCTATATACTTGTGTTGGAGTGGTGTTTTTTTATCTGAACAAAAGAGCAGAACCTTTCTGGCCTAGAAAGTCGAGTTTCTACATACGTGGGTTGCTATTTATATTTTTGGTCTTGAGCTTTTTCTAATGTTGTCAGGTGGCATTTGACGTTTCTATTGGAATGTTTGACATATTTACGTTTATGGTAACGTGCGATTATTATTCGACGTGCATTAACAAGACAAGAATGCATCCATGAACTGAAATCATTATACGACGAGCAAGCATCATCCTTTAGCTCCGTAAACAACTTTTACAATGAATTTTCTCACGGTCACGAACAGCAGTCGTTCACGACGAATTCCCGAAAACTTGTCTAAAATCAGTTGTTGTACCCGAGAAAATATCGATGCTGTGCGCGAAATGATTGAGCGACATCCTTGGGCATTAGTATGATGGGCGTCACTAAGATTTTACATGATTACCTTGTGGTAAAAAGTTGTTTTCAGGTTGGAACTCACACAATTTAAGCTTTGCAAATTGGTTCAAACGAATACAATCTTGATGAAGTGAGTTAGAGGGTGTTGAAATGGAAGTCAACAAAGAGAAAATTTGGTACATTTTGCAGTTTTTTTTTATAAAGGTTAAAATGCAAGCCAGGACGCTTAGATTGTGAAAGGTGTTTATGGTGACGATACTGTAACAGCTAATTACGTGCAATTTTGGTTTTGTTGGCTCCGTTTAGGCATTTTTGATGTTAAAGAAAATGTCGATAATGATAAAAATGTCGATAAAATCACAGAAATAAAGATCGACCATAAGACCTCCTCCAAACTAATATAAACAGCAACCCTCGTATGTATGTTCTCAGTATGTAAATTGTACCCAATAAGTAGTAACAAATATTGGCGACCATAACTAAGGTTGCTTACACTGGTTACATTCATATGCTCATACATACATACATGCATAGAATATACCTACAACATTTATAAGTATGTAGGTAAGAAATTATTTATTTTTAAATAAAGATGTAGGTTAATAGGTATGCTTCACCACAGTTACTGCTTCATATCTATTTATGTGAACAACGTGAGAACCTCTGCAAATATGATATAAAATACTATATAAATGCGCTTATATTGGTGCTTTCAGGTTGATGAATACAAAACCATTCGTTGAAAGTATTTCATGCGAATTTTGTTGCAAAATATAAAAGCGTATAAAAAACCCACTTGGAGATGTAGCAGCGTAAAAAACGCGAATGAGTGGCTCACAGTGCCAGTAAAATTGTCATAAAATTAGGCCTTTTCATGCGAGTATGTCGAATACACCTCGCAGGAAAAAACAAACGTTGGTTAGGCTAGCGTGGTTGCCACCATATATAATATCAAAGAATCTTACGAATGTACCGACTATTTTGATCAAATAAGTTGATTTGTCTTCCATTCTCCTATTCTCAATTTAATTTTTTATCCAGTTTAAAAAAATAGAACGCCGTGTGCTTTAATATATTGTTAGCGCACTCATACTCCAGTAATTGGGAGTTCACGCGAAAAGGAGTTCTACGCAAAAATACGGTGGATTGCGTAGCCGGAGTTGGACTGATGAGGGTTATTTTTTTGAAGCGCGAAAATATTCCGCCACCTCGTTAAGAGATGCTGGGAGGTAGGAAGAAAAGAGTATTCAAAGCGTCAGATGGTGTGGTTCTAAGAGCGCCAATTTCCTTACTCTGTCCTCTACATTTATGTGCCAATTTAGTTTCTTGTCGAGAGTTACACCCAGGCGCTATCTCCCACTTTTAGCCTCACACCATTTAATGTTACCTTTGATACCAAAGAACTTGAAATAATTTATATAATTATGTTGGCCTAATTGTAAGAACCTACTGCATTAATGTAAGTATCAGTGTCTTATACTATGTTTATGCTTCATTTTTATTCACGGGCCGACTTTATAAGCATTTACGGTTATTTTTTACTTGGAGCTAAAAACTGAATGAAGAAGGTGATTGGTGGCTCTCATTATTTTATTTTGCCCCATTTTATATGAAATTTTCTTTTGCTATTTGATTAAGTGTTATTTCTACTTTGAACAGTTGTTTTACTACATAACTCAACTCACAATTCGTTTTTACACACATTTCAACACGAGTTAAGATTTATACCAATGTAGAAGAAATGTGTGCATTCAATACGAGTAGAGTTGTAATTCGTTCTAAAAAAGTGTTTATGCATATATGTGTTGAATTTAGCCGTGTTGAATATACGACATAAGTAAAAATGAGACATAAATATATATTATATATCAGGTCAGTCCATAAGTTCGTGCGTTTTTGAAAGGTGGTTTTAAAATTAATAAAAAAGATGTCTTCCCAACGCTTAGGCAAATTTTTAATTCCCTGCTCAAAAAATTGTTTGTCTTTGGAGCGCAAAATTATAGCTTCTTTTGAGGAGTAGTTCTTGTTACTCATATAGTGATTGAAGTCCACGGAAAAGGTGATAATCACAAGGTGCAATATACGGAGAGTATGGTGGATGCGGCATTAGCTCACATCCGAACTCGTTCAGCTTGCCTAATGTTTGCCTTGCGGTATGAGGTCTTGCGTGGTCGTGGTGAAACAAAACTTTGCGTATATTCACTAAAGACGGCCGATTCTTTTAAGAGCCTCGCTCAGGCTTGATAGCTGATGGGAGTAATAATCAGCAGTTATCATCTGGATTGGTTCCAGAAGATAGTAACGGGTACCTATAACTGATGCCGTGCAATGCATGTAAAGAAGATTTTAAAAAGGGTTCAAAATTGTATATTAGATTAATACGAGTAGAATAATTCATATATCGGACAATTAAATAGCCCGAATAGTTCCACCAGTGGTCCCAAAGTAAAAACTCCATCTTTCGATGGCACTGTATCATTCTCGATATTAAAGCTTTAGTTCCAGGCATTTCCAGAAGCCGATCGGAGTAACTATGACAGTCTGATGGCAGCAATAGAGAGACACGACCCAGAAGCTCGCAACACTGCGGTAATACTAGGCATGTTGGACTCAATTATATGTAGTACATCTTGTAGCGAACCGAAGACGAGCTCAGGTTAAAGGAAGCAAAAGACGCTGGCGAGAAAACATCTCAAAGGGAAATAACGTGGAAATGCTGATTTACTATCACGGTGACCTGCTGGTATATAATGTAAGGATTCTCCCAAGGTAGAGGGATCCGAGCATTTAGAACACCATATCAGTCATATCAACTCTGGTAAAAATTAGTAGTTCTACATAGTGCGATAGCGAATTCAATTACTCTAACATGGCTATCATTTTCATCGACAAGGAAATATGATCCAGTTATATACCCAATGTGAGCTTGCTGTTATTCTGATTGTTGAGAAAGCTGTTATGTCAAAGAATGGAATATCCATAAGCCAAGCAGTAGCTGGGCTAATCCCCATCTTTTCGAAATTAACTGATTTATAATTACCGTTCAGAATTCGGTGTACGTTGGTTCGAATCTTCGTGAAAACATCAAAATGAAGAAAACGTTTTTTTCTAATAGCAGTCGCCCCTCGGCAGGCAATGGTAAATCTCTGAGGGTATGTCTACCATGAAAAAATATCTCATATAAATATCTGCCGTTCGGAGTCGACTTAAAACTGTAGGTCCTTCCATTTGTGGAGACGCGTGCCACAAATAGGAGGAGGAGTTCGGCCTTCGACACCTAACAGAAGTGTAAGCGCATATATGTATGTACTCGTATATAATTTTTGTTTGTGTATGCCAGTTCAACACTGCGAAATTTAGCTACCGCGAATAAGCCATGTTATCATTAGTCCATTTTTTTTTCAAAAATGCTGTCGCGTAAAAGTTGAGCTTTGGAATAATATGATTACTGATTTTTGCAAGCTGATAATGAAGACATGCGAACGAGCGGTCTTTGATTGCAACATATTGCGTACTATTTTAATTTTTAATAAATTAAAAATAAAAAATGCCATATATTTTTCTTATGCAGCATTGTTTTAGATATATTGGACACAAACACGAATTTAGTGTGAAGAAAGCGATAAGTGAATAAAAACAAAATTAGCGCACTAAATTTGGTAATAATGGAGTCATTCGCTTTGGGGCGGTCAGTTACTCTGTGAGCTAGGATTTAACACTGGTTAAGGTGACCTGAACGACCGACATTCTGTGACAACCAAAAAGGCTTCAGATTTATTTGGTTCAATCCTATCGTGAGATAGAGCCAGAAACTGTCGCAAAGGCTTCAAATAAAGTAATGACCGATTGAATTATGAGGAGGCGAACTGAGGTAACTACAAAGGAACGTTTCTTCTTTCTAAGCAAAAATCAATTACTATATACGTACGTGCATACCTATGCATATGATTACTTTATAACTTTGTATTAGGTGGCAAAACGGTCTAGTAAAGTCGAAATTTCTTGCACTGATTAACGTAGTCCTGCAGGGTGCGTTTTTAAGACACGTACATATGTACATATGTATGCATGGCAATTTTGTCGTTGTTGTTCTTGCTTTCATTGAACAAGCCCACACTGGTTAAAAACTGGTGCCTAGTCCTTTGAGTGCAGATATTAAATAATGCAATTACTACAGCACTTCAGACCGCGAAGCAAGTCTTTATTAAAAGATAACCTGAATAGGTGTGCTAAAAGCCGGTAAGACATGGGGCATCAAGTGTGTTTGCGCACGTAGAGCATTAGTACATACATATGTGGGCAAATCATTAAGTGCACCACAGAAAATCGATAGAAAAACTAATGACATATAGGTACTATATGGATGTATGGGCATAGGTACATATACATGAAAACAGAATGAAAATATGAATGGACATTGAAGGAAAAACTTGTAATTAAAATGAGCATAATACTTAAATGATATGAAAAGCAAAAAAAGCACAAGATTCAATTAAATAAATAAGTATATTTGTATGTATGTACGTTTTCATAAGTGATTATTAGAAATATCGTACCAACTAGTCTATTGTGTGAACTAAGTTCTTGCTAGATTTTTTTATGCTATTTGGCATCGTGCCAGTATTTTAATAAAAGTCCATTAAGAGAACGATACTATAAATTTTGCTGCATATTGGCTCGGAGAGGTTGTTGGAGGTTACTAATAACTCACTGAACCAGAAAACAGAATGGCTAATGATTGGCATTTAGAAATGAAGTGCAGTAAAAAATTTTCATTTTAGGTTAAAAAAATATATTTTAAATAAGACAGATAAATCCATATAAAGGACAATTACTATGGTAACAATAGGAATGGATAAATGGTAAGGCGTACGTAATATGTTCGTAGGTACATACTTATACATATATGGAATTTGTGCATACAGATTTTTTTTATATTTACAATAAGAAGTTTGGAAAAATGAAATTATTCCCATACTTGCGAAGTAAAATAAAGTACTGCTTTTAATAAGAAAGCAACTACAAGCTAAATTTTGAAATTATTTTCACTAATTTTTCACTTGCACTGAAAAACAAACAAGCAAGGAAAACCAATCAATTCAGAACTCTTAACAATTTACCATTGATTATATTGAATCCTTGCTTTCAACTTTCCGTAACAACATTGACACAATGCTAGCGCATAAGAGTGAGCACCAAAAGAGCAAAAACAAAAACCAAATGAAGTGTGTAAAAGTAAAATTTTAAAAAATTCAGATTATTTTCACAATTTATAGCAACACTTATATATGTACTATTTTTTGTTTTTTACAGCGTAACACTTGCACATCGCCAAAACAGAACATCAACTAAGCCTGCACCTGAGACTTAAATGCTGCTACCTCCAAACCACCAAAGAAAGGCCAAGCAAACATTTGTGAGGAATGACAGGAATTGATGGAACGCACATTTACACTCAATTTGTCAAGTTCTCTGATACAATTATTTTCCTACTCCCTCTCTTTCTTAAAATTGCTCAAGTATTTTTATGGCTACAATATTCAGATTTTTCAAAACATTAACAAAAATACATCCCTTATATTGAAAAGTACTAAAGAGAACGAAAATCGAGAGAGAGAGAGAGACAAAGAGCGAGAGATAAGTTTGCTAAACTAGGCATTCTGACAATTGCGCTGCTAGGTAACGTGTAATATTTTGGGGTCCACGTCCCCGGAAGGGGAAGCCCATGGAAGTATTATTATAGTATTATACCTCAGCAGAAGTTTTGTGGTAATACACACCACCTTTGTTTGTTTTGGTTAGTAGTTCCCTCTAACCTAATGTATGGGGTAGTGGCTAAAAGTATGCAATATAAAGTGATGTAAGGACTACTGCTACTTGGACAACAGTTTCTACAGTGACTTGCAGAAAAATGTATGACAAAATGTTTTACTGGTATTATGTTATGGTTTAAATTTAAAAGAAGGAAATAAATAGTTATGTTATATAATTATAGCTCATAACTTACTTTTGCTTTGTTTAGCAGCTACTAAATATTTAGCCGAACATATGATATTTACTGTAGAAACAACTTAACTCACCCACTAAATACTATAGTTAGTTACATATGTATGTATTTCGTTTTACCTAACATACTTTGGAATTCACACAGAGAGTGCATTACAATCGATGTTGTTTATCATCACAATGTTTTTTTTATTTGCTTACTATACCATGATTACAGACGTCATAGATAATATTGGCAAAAAATCAAAAAAAGGATGTTTTTAGGACTTAGGATGCCTCTCAAAGTTTTGCGTTAAAAATTCATTGCGGATTTTAGCTCAAAAAGCCATTTATGAACGAATTAAATGCAATTCAAATATTTGTTTAATAATTTTTTTGCCAATAACGAACAATTTTGCTATTTAAATGGGCAAGGTTTAGAGGAGTGTAGGGTAAAGAATAAACTTTAGCATATCTCTTTGTACTCCTGAAATATACGTATATATACTCTATATGGTCAGGGTAAGTGTCTTCCAACGTTTTACTTTCGCTCTATACTACAAGATGGCTTTTTTATTTAATAAAAAACAGTGCTTTTCAGTGATGCAAGGATTACGCGGTTACGCGCTCCATTGTTTGTCTGTTTGTTTACTGCAGCTGCCTAGTTCACAAGTGCCAAATATGATTGACGTATGACTCCATTTGCAAAATAATAAATCTTCCAATAGGGTGATTAATAGCGCCAAGTAATCATGGAAAGATAGTTTTCATAAGACCTACGCTATTTGAAAAAAGAAAAATGTATATGCCTCTGTTACTGTTTAAAACGATGGATTTCATAAAATCATTGAAAGGTTATAAGGGGAGAAGCATGGGAGATTTGTCGCGATGCAGCTCTTAAATATTTATCCGTTGGGTGTGAGAACTAATTTTGCAAAATTCAAAGCAATTTATTTCTTTCGAATAGGTCGAACATTTTGGCTAGAATTGTTATATAGTTGTGGTATTTTTAAATTACATTAGGAGAAAAATTAAAAAAATATTCTTTATGACAGTAAATTTCAATAGTTTTAATTATTTTATCAGTTTACAATCTTACTTACATATTTGCATAATTTTTTGATTATAAAATTTTTAAATTTATAAAACTACCCTTTCGAAAGATATAAAATGTTTTCGATTTTTCGAAATAAGTTCTTAAAGTTTAATTTCGGCCCTATAAAATAAAAAACGGACTTTCTTTGTTCTATTTCAGTTATAAAAGGTCTATACTTCCTCAGTATTTTTTTATTATAATTTCCGGGACTTAATGATAGTCACCTTTTTAAGCTTATTCCATCGTCTTAATTTGGTCGTTCTCATCAACGCCCACTGTGTCTACCAATTGATTAATTTTACATATGTACGACGTCAAAGGATCTCTAATAACTTATTCATATTTAAACCTGATATTTGTGCTCCAGGCAGTAACAATAAAATTAATAGACTTCTATAATTTTGTCATCATTTGTCGAGTATATTTCAAACAATTCGTTCTTAGCTAGGCATATGGATATGTACATAATATATGTAGGTCCAAAAATGTCAACTTGCGTCAGGGCCCTTTAAACTTCTAAGTTAAAAAAAAATTACCTAATTAATAAATAAACCGAACTTTGTTATTTTATTATTTGAATGATTATTTATTAAATATAACCGGAACTAGTATGTTTACATTTGTATGTAATGTAGTATGTTTATTTTTGACACCACTATCTTTTAATGGTTCATGCCCATAGTGGGTAGCGAACCCAGGTAGTCACGCACAAATCCTATATATATATATATATATATAATTGGTGCGTACACCCTTTATTGGGTGTTTGGCCGAGCTCCTCCTCCTATTTGTGGTGTGCGTCTTAATGTTGTTCCACAAATGGAGGGGCCTACAATTTGAAACCGACTCCGAACGGCAGATATTTTTATGAGGAGCTTTTTCATGGCAGAAATACACTCGGAGGTTTGCCATTGCCTGCCGAGGGGCGACCGCTATTAGAAAAATGTTTTTCTTAATTTTGGTGTTTCACCGAGATTCGAACTTACGTTCTCTCTGTGAATGCCGAATGGTAATCACGCACCAACCCATTCGGCTACGGCGGCCGCCTATCCTAATATTGTTGGTATATTAATTGCAGCGTACATATGAGCATATTTACTTCGTACGGCAAAATAGCAAATATGACGCTTTCATAAGGGCAACTCAGAGAGGTCGTTAAGCTCCAAGAATTTGGCACGTTTTCAAGTATCGTATGTGCCATGACTATTCCAGACATATACGCTAGAGCAAAAACTTCCCTCGCATACTCATTCTCCTTTGACCTAAAAACAAAATGATACATTCTATGCTTCTTCTAGCCAAACTACAACTATACGTAACATTGCTAGCAAATGTGTTTACTGTTTATGCCCATATGGAAAAATGTAATTTATGTATGTATTTGTATATTTTTGTCGGTTGATTTCACTAAGGGTTAGATTAGTATATTTTTTCGCTTACAAAATTTTGCGATACAGGCGTCAAAAAATCAATAGAACTCGTAACTCCCAGCGTCAACAAATATCCCTTTCCAAACAAACGTATTGTATAAGTAGATAAATGTAAAGAAGTAGATATTTACATGTAAATATGCATTTAAAACGTTTAATTAAATAAAAATTAATTTACGCACCATTCTCTGCATATCCTTGTCAATCCTTCTCTTCTCTCCAACCCCATCTTCTTTGTACGTTATATCATTTCCTTGCACACTACCATTTGGGACGGCACAATTTTCACCACCAGCAGGCTGCTGTATCTCACGCTGAGTATTTTGCTTTAGAGGCGCCACATTATCAGCAACTGCAATTCCTGTAATTGCTGCATCAGCTCCAGTTTCAGCTCCAGAGCCAACTTTTGTGACGCCTCCAGCACTTTTCTCCTTTATTGCATCCGTTTTGGTCAATTTTTGCTGTGAATAATAATTGTAATTTAGGTAACTTCGACGCAACGATTGCGAGCGCGTCAGATTGCCAACTGTGGCAGCGGGTGTTTGCGTAGATACAGCTGAACCAAGCAATACTACGGCCTTGCGACGCGTGGCTGCACCCCCAAACGAACCGGCTGTGGTGGCGTAGCGTTCGTGTGTGTCACGTTGCAGTGACTGATGGTGTTGTTGTTGCTGTCGTTGTTCCAGCACTCCTGTCAGTGGGTGGTGGTAGTGGGTATTCGTTGTGTTCGGAGTCGGTGCTGTTATGTTGCTCAAATGGCGCGTGTTACGTTCCATTTCCAGATACTGACTGCCATAATTGTTGAATAGGTTCGATTTTGAGCCGCGCATGCGCAATGACACGGAGCGCCGAAATGGATCGGGTGAGTGCAATAACTGTTTCAACTCTCTGCCATGTGTGTACAGCGGTGATTGCTGCTGTTGTAAGTGCGGTATTTTACTCGCACTAGCGAATTGTGGTGTTGCTGTTGCTGTAGCTGGCATATGTTTTGTTACTGCACTCACTGAAACTGTTTCTGTTGTTGGTGTTGGTTTAACCGTCATTGCATTAGTTTCTTTTACAATATCGGTTATTGGGTTATTGTTGTTTATCAGTTTGCCTTCCTTTTCTATTTTTTGCTTTGCCTCCACCTCGGAGGCACTCGTCTCAGCCATCTCGTCTAATTCCTCTCCAGTGTCTGTTGTTGTCGCAACTAATGACGTTTCGACTGTCGATGTCTTTGCTATTGACAATGATGTCATTAATTGGTCACGTCACTGCAAATGAAAAAGAAGTGTGCATGAGGAAATATAGTATTGAAAAACACGTTAGTGCTGCATTTACAGCAACTTGCAATGGAAAGCAATGAAATGCGAGTTGTGGCAACTGCCGAAAAGTCATGATTAATTAACTTTGTAGTTATGTATAGCGAAAATTGCCTGCCGGCATCAACTAATTAAAACTTTCTTCTTCTCAACAAGGAGAGTGAGTGAATGGTAATTTCATGATTAACCGCAATTTTGTTTATAATTATTGTAATTATTTCATTTTTAATTTTCCTTTCTAATATTTTCCCGCTGCTCAAGATTTTAACGACTTATTAGACAATTAATAAAAATAATAAAAAAGAATATGAAGTAATATGCAAGTTGTACAGTGATCTGTAGTTAAATGTTACTGGCTTAAAAACTTCTTATGCAAAAAAATTCTAACGGCGTAAATGGCAGCTTCGAAGTCGCCAATTGGCATCAACGAGACAACACGATTACGCTATGATAACACGACACGATGACAACCCGATTACCGAACTTGGCGCGCAAAAGATTGATTGTGGCAAAGATCGTCTATCACTATAATTTCCAGTCACAAAAAAATATTTATCATGTCTCAGTAGCGCTCATCGTTTACCCTTTCTAGCAAAATTTGTTAAAGAAAAATTCACCAATAAAGCCGCTGCGTAATCCGCACCAAATTGTCATTCCAGAGCGAATGCACTAGCATTTCGACGATCAAGGCCGAATATTTCTAAATGAATATACCAAAAACAAAAATCATAGAAAATTCGATATATTCGCAAGTTGCACTATGACCGAAGTAGAAAGTCAAAGCAGGAGTTTAACGATCCCATTCTCGTATTGTAGGCGTCGAAAATGATAATAGGATAATCTTCGACAATAAATCGCTAAAGCAGGCCGCTATGTGAACACACATACCTTTGAAGATTAAGCAGAAAGGAAGATACATATCTAAGTCGGCATAATCCTCACTATCTTAATTTCTTTTTGCTCTTTTGCTCCTAAACAGAACGATAGAAATATATTAGTTTGGGGAAACAGAAATCCATTAATTTTGCGTAAAATTTTACGCAACAACGACTCAAATTCAATTCTGGAAATTATCCACCCAAATGTCCGCCAAAATCATGCGTTGTGACTTTGTTGGGTTATTTTCGGCGGAGACATCTCAAGACATAAATCTATGAGACCAACCAAGTGACCCTTCATTATTAAGAAAGCAAAATAAAAATTAAATCTTTGTCGTAAAATTTTGTTATCTTTAATTCAGTTAGTTTAGGACCCTCTGCTCTTTAAAAACAACTTAGCAACAACGAACATTGCATTTTTTTCAAGCGTAGACTTTAATCTTTTGGCTCTATTTGGAGAGGATATTTTAACTAAGTGAATTATTAAAATTTAAAATACCGGGAATAAAATACTACGTTAAGTCGGTAATCGCAACTAGTGAATCGAATACCATTAGAGCTTTGCTGAGGCGACGTAATGTTTGTCACCCTAATTAGTACACCAACGCATTTTCTAAACCTTCTTAGATGTCGGCTATATACCTGTACATATACGTCGCCGAAATTACTATAAAGGCACCACATATTGACAAATTTTGCCTTTTACTCATTTACTTTTTAGTCTCAATTATTTGTTTATAACAATTTTGTTTATTCCATAACAAAAACCATAATATTCCAAGATTCACGCCATTTATGAAAAAAATTTGGTACGCAGTTTTATAGCCCATTACATTTTAGTATAATAAAATGAAAGTTTGATATTGCCTAAAATTTTCGTTGGTATTTAACCATTTTTTTTATATGGAGAAAATGTGCAGCATCTACAGGGTAAAAAATTGTTAAAAATCAAAAAGAATTTTTAGCTACTTTAAATTTTCATTTTCCACGAAGGAGGTACAATAGATCTTTCGCAATGCTGAGTCCTTTCACAATAATAAACTGTCATTTTGTTATACTAAAATTTATTGAACTATAAAGCTGCATACTCAAACTTTCTTTTTAATTCTGGTTTAAAAGTTTGAAATTTTTATGAAAATTTGTCGAATTTTTATAAATCATGCACAAAGTTTGAAACTTGGATTATTACAGTATTTGTTATGGAATGAACTATCATTACAAAAAAAAATAATAATTGAAATTATAATATAAATAAGTAAATGAACAATATAGTCAAAACATGTCAATATGTGATGCCTTTATAATAATTTCGGGGTGTATTATGGAAACATGTTGGGTAAATTTTTACTTGTTTACTACCCACTGTGCAAAATACACACATTTTGAAGCACTGACACCACAAGTCTAAACTTGATGGACGATTGGTTTTCTATAGAGTATAATCACATGTAATAGCTACTAATATGAGTAGTCGCTTGTTTGTGTGTGAAATACGACGACCGCCGTAGACGAATGAGTTGGTGCGTAACTACCATTCGGAACTGCATAGGTTCAAATATGCGTGTATGGAATATCAAAATTATAGAAAAACATGTTTCTAAAAGCGGTCGCCCCCGAGTGTATTCCTGCCTCCTAGCGTATTCTTGCCATGAAAAACCTTTTCATAAAAAACCATCTGCTGTTCGTAATCTGCTTAAAATTGTAGGTCCCTTCTTCTGTTGAACATCAAGACACACACCACAAATACGAGGAGGATCTCGGCCATACAGCCAATAAATGGTGTAAGCGCCAATTATATATGTATATATAAAACATATAAGTATGTGTATGAAATACAAATAGTACGTCCTGAGTTTGATCGGAATATTGAATAGAAAACAAAATCTCCGAATATATTATTCTCCAATGAGTATTATCTCCCCCACTTTCGTTTTCGATTTGATTCACCATCGCTACTCGAAAAATTGATTTCAATATTTCTCAGCGGTGTTTACGAAGGGATGGTTAGAATTAATTATGCTTCCAATGCTCTGATTTCTAGAACTTTGAGAGAATTATAAGATGATTTCAAATCGTATTGGCCTAGATTTTTCTTCCACAAAGTACTATTTAGAAGTGTTACTAAATGAATTGTTTAACTAGTTTCTAAGTATTCTCTAAAATTACTTCTTTGTAAACTTTAAGAAATGTTACATTGCCTACATTTAAATGAATTTATAGGTTTTATTTATTTTTAACGTAACTGAATTGTTTAGCATTAATCTGTTTTTCCTAGAAATATTGCATTTTCATATTATTAAATGAATAAATAAGTAAATAAATATTTCTTACATGAAATAGTATCTCAGAAAAGCTATCTGGCGTACCGACGCGGCATAGAAAAGTAGGCTCGTTTATTATTGGGACGCACCCCACAGGCTTTTCAGGTTGAATGCGCCAATTTATTATGTGTGTAGGTATGTTTGTATGAACGTAATATAAATTTGTGCTATACATTTGTGAATTGTATATGAATTTATTCACTTGCTATGCTACTTTTTTCTTATTGTTTATAAGAGTTATTAGCCATTTTAATGCTTAAAATGTATTAACCATTCAATTATTTCTGCTTGTTGTTTGAAAAGTGAAAATCCGACATAGGCAATAAATTGCTATACAATTCCATGCAGCACGATCATATCCATACTCATACATATGTATGGAAATGGGTAGGAATATAAACATACATACATATATACACATATACTCGTATAACTCGTAAAATTCGTGTTAAGAGACAATGCTTACTAAAGCTACGACATGCTAAGCGTTTGCAAGCTTTTCTTTCTATCTTCACACATTTCTACAAATTACAGTTAATTGCGGGTAGATATTAAAATGGGAAACTTACAACGTACTCTAAAATGTAAAAGTGTAAAAGGTAACGATTTGCTTCTTAATACTCGTAACTTCTCTGGTGTTGCATGTAAAGCTGTGTTGCTTCAATGAGAAATGTGGCAACCACAATAGACTATGTACATTTTGCACATATATGTACATACATGCACATGTATAATACATTGCTGTGCAACATGTCTAGTACGTGTTGATGCAATAAAATAAGAAATAGTATGCAAGTTGCAAATGTTGAAAGATTTTCATAACCGCACACTCGTACACACATACAATAATGAAACGTAATCAGCACACATTGCGGTACATTTTGCGTTCACACCAACGGATTGTGTGGCAAATGCCCTGATTGTAGCAAGTGAGAAAAAAAAAACAAATAGAGAAAACATACAAAACCCATACATACGTAAATAGTGGTTAGAGCAGTTAAAATAAAAGCTGTAAGACCGGAAACTACAGCACACAAAATGTGAACTTCCTGTACAGTGTTATACGAGTATTATTGCTCTTGCAACGCCACACGTACGAGTACATACACATGTGCAAGTACATACATACATATATATTTATTTATATACATAAATTGCAGTTGCGCGCAATTTTATAGTTGTTGAAACAAATTAGATCGTTCCGGGGAAAGTGAAAAGGAAAGATAGGACACATGGTGGTGGGCAGAGAGCTTTCAGTAGCCAGTAAATATATGTATGTGTGTATGTGCGCATGTTTGCGAGCTTTCAACGAAACGAACTATTTAACATCAGCCATTTTTTGTAATTATTTCTTTTAACTACACCATAGCGAACTAAAAATTTTAACAAATTAGGCATAAAATCAAGAATTTACTGTCAAAACGAGCGAGTAGCAACAGACATTAAATACATGTGTCTTAACTTTTTTTTGGAGAAGCTAATGGTGCAAGGAGGCAGAGCTCGGTTTAACACCCAACAAAGGGTGTAAGTGCCAATTTGTATATGTGAGTAATAGGATTTGCATTCGGTTGGGTTTTAGTGTGAAACAAATTTCCTAACGAGGAAAAGTTTTAGTTTTGGCATTATATAATATAATACTTGCTTTAGCTGGTTTGTTCTACATTAAAAAAATCTCATTTTTATTAATAGACATGCATATATGGGGAAAAATAAGTCCATTATTTTCACGGTAGATGCCTATAGTTATCGATATCTGGTAAAATATCGATCAAACAATTTAAACTTTATACGCGTTGTCAAGGCGACTTTTCACACTAAAAAATTACTTTGCTGTTTTTTGTTTGTTCCATTCAGTGCTGAGTTATAGGGTGTAAAAACTCGGTACATTTTACAGTGAATGGTGTTTATGGTCGCGATACTGTAACAGCTAATTACGAGCAATTTTGGTTTCGTCGATTTTGAGCAAAAATAATGGATTTCTTTTTCCCGAAACTAATATTTATGTAGAATAAAATAATATACTACTTATAATAATAATAATAATTAAAACAATAATAAAAATAAAATAATAATGAAAACAGTAATAGTAGTAAGAATAACATAGTAGTAAGAATAAAATAGTAATAATAATAACAACCAAAATAAAACTAAAAATAATCAAATAAAAATTCAATATTAAAAAAAATAAAGTCTTAAGCTATTACGGGCTTTTCAAAGAGCGTATAACAATTGTATGTAAACATGAAAACCATATGTTAGTATATGCTAGTGGTATGACATTTGTATCACTGTGGTTATGATCTGGCAATGTTAATATGTCATTCATCATAAGAGATTGAGAACTTCAGAATATTGTTGGAAGGAATTTTTTTAAACATAATCTGGTAGATAATTTCCAGCTTTGCAGGATGACCCTAGCAAATACCACTAGCGCAGTGAGAATTGGCCCAGATCTTTCTGAGTCATTTGAATCGAAGCGGGGTTTCAGACAAAGCGATGCCTTATCAGGCAACTTTTTCATCTTGATTATGGAGAAAATTATTCGCGTCACCAATATCGACATCTCCGGCACTAATTTCTATAAAAGTGTCATGCTGCTCGATTACACTGATGATATTGTTGGTATTACACAGCGGGCAGTCAGTGCAACTTTTTCAGTCTTAAAAAAGAATCTTGTCGAATGGGTCTTGAAGTTAACCAGGCAAAGTAACTCGTGTTAACAACCAAAGAGTCTACGCATATTGGACAGCAGGTTCCGATTGACAATTACGAGTTTGGCGTAGTTAACGACTTTGTCTACCTAGGATCCCGCATTACCACCAACAACAATGTCAGGCAATAGGTCCAGCGAGGAATAACTCTTGCCAACCAGACCAATCGTCAGCATGCAGACCCCTTTATATACTCGACTCGGCTCGACCGGCTACAAAGCTATCTGAAATGCCCAACCCGCCTATCTAACAAACAATTCGGTTTCAGACGGGCTAGATCAACTGTGGTCACTATTAGAACGGTGACAAATATAACGCGCGACGACATTAGCGGAGGACATACACGCATGAAGTTCTGTGCAATTATCACGCTAGACGTCAAAAATGCG